>PVIC010015268.1:0-19355 GCA_004025085.1 Thryonomys swinderianus
GAGGTAGCGAGTTACTCTGGGAAGCAAAACTGGACTCAGAAGCCCACAAAGTCCCAGAGTCAAGGCTTGATTCAGTTTACAACAGCCCTTTGCACCACCAAAGGTATCTAACATGACAACACATTAATTATGCTGGTGCCACTGCAAGAAAGTGTCTCTGCCGTTCTTATTGGGGACCCTTAAAGAAGAGCCACACGACTATCTTGAACAGTAGTGTAACAGATCCCACTGTTAACTGAGAGATCATCCAGGGTATCTCCAGACTATGATGTTGTTAACTATTGATTAGAGAGAGAAGTGAAAAAAGACCCATGAACTATATGATAATTAAAATACTTAAGAGTGAGGAAAAATAAAAAATTTAGGTTGTTGTTTAAAATTAGTATCAGTTTTGAACCCCTTAAAATTTCTTGCCAACTCCATGTTAGGTTATAATTTTAGATACTAATAACTGTAAGTTATACTTTATTACAACAGGAAACTTTCAGTCATCATGGTTGACTGATTATTCTGTGGGTCTTTAGTTCATAGTTATAAAAAAAAATCAGAACAATGATGAGAATAACAAAGAGAAGCCTTGTGCTAAGTAATCAAACTCCCAAAAGTATAGAAAAGAGTACTTATTGTAATCAGGGTTTTACAAGGAGAATAGATTTAATACAGGACACATAATTTATAAGATTATTTTATGAAAATCCAAAAAGTTAAATATGGAGGAGTGGAAGAGATTAGCCACACACTAGAGGCCTAAATAACCCAGCCAAGGGTCTGGGGCCTGCAACAGTGACCCGCACAAATCTAGCTGAAGGTCTAGAGTGTCCACCGGGAGTCCAGCCAGCGGTCTGCGGCCCACCGCAATGTCTCATGTTTGTTGGTACAGAGGATCTGACCCAAAGGCCAGCAGTGGAAGCCAGAAAACCTATGCTGGTGGGGTGAAGGATCTGTGCCACAGGCTGTGGAGTCTACACTGGATCCTGGAAGCAATTCTCATGCTGAAGACCAGAGATTCACCATGGAAACAGCAGACATTCCCAGCTACAGCAAGGCTAAGTTCGCATTAGGCAAGTTTCTCCTAGAAAATCAACAGCCCACAATCTTTCTCGCCAGTTCTTTGTTGTGGCTTTTGGCAGCAATCCTCAGCTGGACCTTCCATGCCCAGTCATGCTGGTTCAGCTCAGCTGGGCTTTCCAAGCTGACCATTAGTTAATTTGCCACAGCGCTCATGAATCTATTCTAACTATTCACATCACTTTGGTACTTGTGAAACCCCCTACATTTCAGAGTCAGTATTTCATTTCTATTTACTGTATCTTACTGAATTATTAATTGTTTTTCTAATGAGGTGGTTACTCTTGGAAACTTGGGATTTTTTTTTTTTCACACTTGAGGAGAAGCAAAACTTTAGAGGAAGTGTTCTTCCTTATTCCTGTCTCTTCAAAATCTTATCAAGTTTGATTTTATTTTTTCAAGAGCAGAATTAGGTTAGAAATGGTTGAGACTCAAGTAAGAGACTCATGAGAGTAATAGCAAGAGTGGTAGTACAGGTGTGTCTTTGTATTGTTGGGAGATTGATTCTGGGAACTCTGCAGACACCAAATTCCAATGATGCTCCAGTGCCGTACAGAAAGTGGGCTAGTGCTTGCCTGTAACCCACCTGCCTCTTCCCATTACAAATGCTTTATAACTACTGTTGTGTTGCTTAGTGAATGACAAGGACAATGTGTACATGCTCAGTACACATGCGGTTCTTTTCCTGAATGAGTATCTTCCATTTGCAGTAAGTTGACTATTTGGATGAGACACTTCTGGGGAGATGCAGAAGTGTAAGAGATTTTGGTTGAAATGGGATGAAACCAAGTTTATATCCAAGAAAGCTTCAGGGATTTGGGGGAAATGTAAAGAGAACAGTCCTTATATAGCTGCAGAGATGCAGAAAAGGTAGGGTAAGGGGATCCTTGTCAAGATGGAGCATGGCAAATGGTCCTCCAATAGCTTCCCTCTGTTTCACTGCAAAGAGAGGCGCTCTGGCTGGATGTTTTCATTTACAGCCTAATGTTATCATTCATAAGACTTTACTTTGTGTCCTTCAGTCTTTCACACAAGTGTTCAGTAGATGATTCAGACTTTTTCACCACTGACATTTGACTTGCTGTCAAATCCTGTTCATTTTAGTTTGCTAAGTGAGAAGAACTTCTGTATTCCTTTTTAGGATTTAAAACATTGTTTTTCATAATCCCCTGAGTGATCGTAGTGTGCTTATATAAATTATGTATATTTCTTAAAAACCATTTCTGTGGAGTAAGTCATAGTGGCTCCCCATTTTACAGATGAGGAAGCTGAGGCTCAGGGAGAAAAAGGAATTGCTGACAGCAGAATTTCAAGTCACATGTTTCAGTCCTTCACATTTGTAGTTTCAAAGATGCTAGATTCTGTCTGTTCTCTCCATTTTTAACTTTTCTTTTAAATCTTGTTTTGGTTTGGAGAATTAAACCAATTCTTTTTTCCTCTCCCCAAGTTTTCAAGTGGATAATCTGATTGTTATTTGAAACATCCAATTATATTTTAAAATACCTGTCCCTTCCTGGCCCTGCAGACTTAAAATAGATGTACTGTTTCCTAACAGCCATCTCTTTTTTTTTCATTTGCCTCTTCTTTTTATAAATCCTGTTTCTCTGACCGTATTAGTCTATCAATTACTTTCCACCTTTTCACTGTGAGGTTATTTTTACCAAAATTAATTAACACATGGGGTCTCCTGTTTCTGGAGTTTAATTCTTTTTTACCAGTTGTAACATAAGAAGAGGAAAGAGAAGATTCTGACGTTATTTACTGCACATATTTATTTAAGATGTATTCATCTGTACTGGACGTGACCACACGATGCATGTACTACAATTAGAGAGCCAGATGAGGTAAATAAAAGATGAAACTGTCTGGCATAAATCAATCTTTATTCCCGTTCTTCATCCTGGTAATCTCTTGGGATTTAACAGAATTTTTATTCCTTCAATGGAAAAGATTCGAGGATAATGTGGGCTCTTTACTTCATCCCTTTTTGGTTAGTAACTCAAAATAATTCAAATAGTAATTCAGAGATTTTTCTAAGACTGGATATATTCCAACAGCAACAATAAAAGATCACTTAGATAAAGTGAATTACCTTGAAAAATAAACACATGCATAAAGTAATAAAAATGGGGGAAGATGATGGGCTCTTAGGTAATAAATCTTGATTTAAGAAATTCTATTGTTAATATAATTTGAACCTGTGTCTTAATATAGATTGTTCCTTTCCCCAGATGGGAAGCTTCTGCTCAATAGGCACTGTTCCAGTGAGAGAGGAAAAAGTGGCTCAGTTGGGCTTTTTACTTCTTTTTGAAGCCGAGATTTTGAAAACAATGTGTGGCTGCCTGTCAATAATTTACAGCGTCAGAAGTTTCAGTGAGGGCTCGCCAGGGGAGGAGACACTGGCAGAGCCACAGGAAGTTGCCTCTGGATTCTGGTCAAGAGCTGCCCCACAGGCAGACACAGTCCTCAGAGTTTTAAAATGCACAAACTGACAGGTTGGCTTCACCTCCTTGCTGCTGTGGTTACAGACCTCCAAAATGACAACTGACCCTTTAAAAAAAAAAACAGTTAAATGTTTATTGTCAGAAATATTGTGATTATTGGAAAGTGCATCCCCCAGGGGTTTTCTCCAAGGTCATTCTGTACTTCTGTCTGTTGTGGGCACAATGTCTGCCCAACCACTGGGTGCCAGGGCAGAACAGCGAGGAGTTCACGGCTGAGGAGCGATTTGTGTTGAGCTGACACCCTACCATCTGACTACAGTGATGCATTGCTGCAGTATCATTTTGGGTTTGGCATCGGTGCAATACAAGGTTTTCGGGACCCCACTGAGTCATGCTGCGTGTGTCACCCTTGTCACAAAGCGAGCTTTCTGTTACTTTTACTCAAAACAGCCTGGCTTTTCTTTTTTCACCTCAGCATTTAATCTGTGGCCTCCCTGCCTTGGGACATGATTGGAAACGAAAGCAGAATATGTTAGAAAATTCTTGGGTCTGTTTTTTCATTAGAATGACATTTAAGTTTGGATTTTCCTGTTTTCTATTTTCATTGAATTTTCTAGAAAATAACTCTCTTAATGAACACTTGGGAGATTTATAATAAAAATCTTTTGGATACTACAAAAAAAGCAAATATATAACTAACTACCAGCTGCTTTGATGTGTACAGTTTACAAGCATTCAGCGCTCTGACTGATGGTAGAGGAACACCATCAATAAAATAGCCATCTCTGTGCTTCCCCTGGCAGTCCCGAGTGCACCTGGGATTTGTCACTGTGTCAGTCACCTGGGTGGTGTGTGACTTGCCATGGCAGGGACTGTGTTTCTGTAGCTCTTACTCCTAGAATGGGTCCAGCACGTAGCAGGACTTCAATCAATGTTTATTAATGCATTCTAAAAGATGTACTTTGGTTTAGTTTTCTTTTCTTCTTCTTCTATTTTTTTTTTTTTTTGTACCAGGGATTGAACTCAGGACCTTGTGCTTACAAGGCAGGTGCCACTGAGCTACATCCCTGAACCTTTGGTTTAGTCTTCTTTCTATACTTTAGGATGCAAAAAATACTGTTTTTTCATCATTATCATCAAAACTTCTACCTTTCAAACTAGGATATAACTTATATTGTTACATTAAAATTGTATATAACATACTACTATGATTTATGAATTATATTTCTTTAGGTGATTCTAAAATAGGGCATTTCCTACTTGCCAATTTTGCAGCATCTTCAGAATTTTTTGCCAACATCTCAAGAAATATGTCAACTTTAACCTGCTACTTATAGTAATTTGTAACCAAACTTTAATAAGTGATCATGCTTCTCTGGGCACTTACTAGCTTACCAAAGGCTAATTTCTTTTTTAAAATTATTTTTTGTTAGTATATCTTTGTAGTACATAATGGTCATATCCCTTGTGTAGGCTGCTACAATGCGCATAACACATCCTAATGTTCTGTCTTTAGAAATTCTGTGTTTTTGTTTCCTTTCTTCACAACTTCATTTTAGTGTTAATGATTATGAAAGTTGAGACATTTATCATGCTGCCTGGTGTAACAGCTCCTGGGTTTCTCCACCCTTCTTTCTGCTATTTGGAATGATTTTATAATTTTGCTTTCTGCATCAAGCCGCCTTAGCTGCTCTTGACTAAAAAGAAAACTGTAAACATAACAGAATATTTCAATGTTTAATAAAGTATATAGCAAGTTGTATTACTTGGGTTGCTTTCAACAGACTTGCAGAATTTTGTTGTGGTTGGAGTGTCAGTTTAATTTTGTTTATTTTTAGCTTTAATTTTAGATCTATCATAATTTGTTTTTACTCTATGTATTTTTTAGTCTACTTTAGGTGAACAGAAATTTCTTGAGTGGATCATGTTTAGGAAACTGTATCTTTTTCATTTTTTAGTCATACAGTCACTTGAGCAAACCAGTTAATAAATCTGAAAAATAAGGCCAGAAACAGGATTGAAAACTGAAAAGAGCCAGGCCTTGTGGCACAAAACTATAATCCCAGCACTTGGGAGACCGAGGCAAGAGGATCATTGTTAGTTTGAAGCCAGCCTGGGCTACATACTGAGTTTAAGGCCATGCCGAACCACATAGCTAGACCCTGTGCCAAACACACACACACACACACACACACACACACACACACCTGAAAGAAATTTTATCACTTTAAAAATTTTTTAACATTTAATACCCCAGAAAGTCTCATTTGCCAAAATGTTTTGTTCAAAGTTTGGAGATACTTGAAATAAAATTAGGTTAAATGACAGAGTTAAAATTAAAATAAACTGGGGTTGGAGATTTATCTCAGTGGTTCTGGGGCCTGCCTAGTAAGTGCAAGGTCCCTGGTTCGATCCCCGGTAACCACATACAAGAAAACCACAACCAGGAATCAGTCATAAACCACAGTGCTGGGTGTCGTGGCTCATGCCTAAAATCCTATCACTTAGGGAGCAAAAGCAGGAGGATTGCTGAGTTTGAGGCTTGCCTGGGTTACATAGTGAGCTCAGGGCCAGTCTGAACTACAAAGCGAGACCCTGCTTCAAAACAAACAAACTAACTAAAACAGACTGAGATATTAAAATAAATGTTTCTGTAAAGTCAGCTTTTCATCACAATAATGGAAGTACTTAACATAGGCTATTTATGAAAAAGAGAGATGCATTATGAAAACAGAAATTGGGACCAAAAGTCCACATGGCCCAGTGTAAATTAGGTGGCAGACATGTCTTGGTAGCCTTACCTCCTGGATGTAGAAATGAGCAATGTGGAGGTTTGTGCTGACTAAGCAAGTCTGAATTTACATCTCATATAAAGAACAGAGAGAGCAAGGAAGGGGACAGAAACCCTCTCAAAAGAACTTGAGGGATCACATGTGAACCATCTCATACCTCCAGTGACCCAAGGATCTCCTACTAGACCCCTGCCACAAGAGTTCTTTCTCCTCCCTATAGCACCACCCTGGGGACAAACCTTCAGTACAATGGACCCTTGGAGTAGGGTGATGGTTAACCTTAATTGTGTCAGCTTGATAGTCTTAAGAAAGTCCCAGAGAAGTAGAAATGCACATGTCTGTGTATGTCTGGTTATGTTGTGGAGCCATGACATTAGTATAATACATCGTACCTAGACTCTTCTTCTACGGTTCCTCTGTATCGCCTCTGCACTGCCATGCACTAAGCACATCCTTCTGCCAGAATGTTTCAGCTTTGAAGCCAGCCAGTCATGGACTAAATCCCCTTAAAACGTGAGCTAAAATAAACTTCTTTACCTTTAGGTTGTGGGTGTCTGGTATTGTGACCAGTAACAGGAAAGCTGACTTAACACAGGTGGACTCAAACCATGGCAACATGTGAAGGTGGAAAAAGTATTTCAAAGAAGTTGCTTCAAATGAAGGGCAAAAATTTGCTATCATAAATGCTGGGAGTGTTGAAAGGAATTGGAATTATGTGTCCTTTAAGTTTGACTAATTAAAATAAGGATGTATTATTCTTGTAAGCTAACATTTTTGATGAAGTGCAATCTTTGGTAGTAGAAATTATGTAAGTTAAAGAATCACAATTAAACATGGTGTGGAATCCCATGTAAAGTCTCATATAAATATATGTCCACTGATTTATTATTACGATTTCATAGGAAATCTAAATTACTTAAGTGATAAGAAATTCAAGTGAAAGGGTCAGATTAGGGTGAAGTGAACTACAAATTTTTTTTCCAAAGCAAGTTTTCTCTTGTCATTATTTTTTGTTTTTATTTGAAACAGGGTCTCGCTTTGTAATTCAGGCTGGCTCTGAGCTCACTATGTAGCCCAGGCAAGCCTCGAACTCAGCAATCCTCCTGCCTCTGCCTCCTGAGTGCTGGGATTACCGGTTTGAGTCACCACGCCCAGCACTGTGGTATGTGGTACTGATTGCTGGTGGGCGTGAGTCACCATGCCCGATAGTGTTGTATGTGGTTACCTGGAATCCAACCAGGGACCTTGTACTTGCCAGGCAGGCACCAGAACCATTGAGCTAAATCTCCAGCCCTCTAAAGCTAGCTTTTTATAAATTCAACTTTGATTTAAAATTTTTTATGGTCTAGTTGGTGGGAATTTTCTTTACAACCTAAAGTTAAGAGGCCTGAGAGCAACTGGAAATGCTGGCTGGCATCTTGGAAATTACTGGAGACTTGGAAGTCATTGCCATCAAGGTGCTAGTGTTTTAGTACAAGCTTTGGTGTGTGTGGTGTGGGGGGAGGGGGAATTTACTTACGTGGTCATCCTTTACACCATCAATGCTGCACTGGCCAGACTGGGGCTGGTGAAGATAAAGATCCCTTTGACCTGCTGCTATGATGCACATGGAGCTAGAGGGCAATTTCCAAGTCCAGAAAGATTGGATGCGGAGGATCAGAGAAACATCACGGACCAATTTAGATTTCACAGCCTCCTGTGCTCTTTAGGAGCCAAGGTGAGGAATCAAGGCAGTTGAGAAGCCAACGCAAGCTGAGAATAGCAAGCAGTGGGACTGTGAAGATAATTCTGGAAACACCGAGATGGATACTTCTCTGAATGAGCACAGAAACCAGTGTGGACGCCCTTTAGCTACATCTTTACACTCTAGTAGACTCTTTTCTAGATTTACAAGGGCATGTATAGTTAATATTGAGAAAACAGAGGGTCGAGAGATGAGTCTGTAAGTTTCCCCATATTAGAATAAAAGAAAAGAAAAGGAGCAGGAAAACAGCTATGAGAGTTATCTGCTACCATAGAAGCTAAGTTTCTGGAATTTCTTTTTTAAAAAATTATTTATAAAAAGAGGTGATCAGTGGAGTCAAAGGCAACTTGGAGAAGGAAAACAAGAAGAAAACCCATTCTGCTGGAGTATATCCTTGGTGAATATAGACAGTATCTCAGCAGAAGTGAGAAATTATTAGTTCATTCTACAGATATTTGTCCATCGCTAAGTGTGTTTGAGAAATCATCCTAGATCTGGGCAAACATATCAGATAAGGTCTGTGACTTCATGAAGCTTACCTTCTCCTTGAGGGAAGGTGTAGTAGTGATGACAGAGGTAGAAAATAAGCAGTAAATGAGGAAAATAAGATCATTTTGAGTAGTGTGTTACGTGTGCATGGGTTGAAAGTAACAGTAGTAGAGTTGGGTAAGGGGACAGTACTTTAGACTGTAAGAGGTAGAGCGCTACAGAGGAAGTCCTCACAGAGGACATGACATTGAGACTGCCCATAGGAGAAGAAGACAGATATAAGAAAATCTGGGAGTGGAACGCTGTAGGTTAAAGAAATGGCAGATTTCAAATACTAAAGTGGAAGGGAGGATGAGAAGGCTAGTAAAATTGGACCTCAGGGAGGAAGAATGCACAGGATGGAAGAAGGTAGGTACATAGAGACTGAATGACACGAATAAAGATAAGATTCCTAAAGGAAGTGGGTGGGGAGAGAGGCTCTCTGTGAACATGATCCAATTATCCAAAACATTAATTTGCCTAGAAAATATGGGAAGTTAATTGCTTCAGATGCAAAGTCTGATGATACATGTTTTATTTTAAATGAGAGAGAATTAAGCATCTTTAAAACCAGAAAAGAAAGAATCTATAAGGAAAGAGAAATTTGACTCCTTTTCCTCCGGTGACCATTTGTACTATTTTCTTCCCCACAAAGCACACAGCCCCCTACTCGAGGCCAGCATTCATCTCTTACAGACAGGCTTTCCTGGGAGGGGACATGAACCCTGAAACTTTTAGCTCCTTGGCTTGAAACTAATTTGTAAAATCCAAGAATGACATTATACACATTGCTACATTTGCTCTGGCACTAAAAACAAAGAAGAAGAAAATTTCTGGAGATTGGATCGAAAGTTTTAAACCTGGGTATCTAAGCTAATGCCATCATATAAATAAGGAAACTGAAACCCAGAAAAGTATTGGTTTGGTCAGCTTCAGAAAACTCAAGAATGTGGACTCGGGACTCTCTTTTAATTCCTGATTCAAGGGTGTTCTCTCTAGAAAAGGCTACACCTTTTTTGAAAACTCAACCCCCATGAATGGATGAATGGACTGGTGGTTTATTCACTCATTTATTTGTGCAGAAAATACTGACCAACCGCTTGATCAGAGAATGTGCTAATTGCTAGGATATGAGAGTTCGTGTGTCTGTCCCTACTTACATATGCTCCTCTTTTTCTCTGTCTACTCCAGGAAAGTTCATGATCTTACTGTTTTGGAGGCTTCTCTTATCAAGCTGTAACTTCTATCACAAATCTAAGGATTAATCACCTATTTGCATTTTCCTCGGCAGCATTCAAAACAATCGACACGTCCTCCTGCTTGATACTGACTTCATCTTGGCTTCTACAACATCATGTTTCCTAGATTCCTTGTGCTTCCAGGAGGTTCCCTTTCTGTTTCCTTTGCTGGACTCTTTCTCTTAAATTCAGTTTCTAAATATTGGAACTCCCACATTGGCTCCACTTGTCAATTTTTCTCTAACTCCACAGCCACTCTGTATTATTCTGTGGTAATGCCCTTCCACCACAAGCCAATGTACTTCTGCTGCTAACCTCTAAACTTACACCTCTAACTTGGCTACTTGGCACCTCCATCCATATATCAATGGGCATCTGAAATTTAACATGTCGTGTACAACAAAAACTTTAGATTTTTCCCCTAACTCTCCTACAATGTCCTTTTTTTTTTTTTGGTAAATTCATTCCACAACATCTAAGCAGTGTGTTCCACATTCAATCCTAGCTACTGGGAATATACTGATAAATGAAATAAACAAAAATCAAGAAGTGTACATTTCCACAGAGAGAGGCTCTTATGGCTCAGAAGCCAAACAAATGTCTTATTCAATAGAAAAAACCTAGGCCCTGCCACTACTTCTCATCTTCAATATTTCAGTGATTTACCTGGCTTCCTTGTTTCTACCTTCTGCTCTCCAATCTCTAATTACCATCAGCGTAACCACTACAAACTGCAGAGTATAAATTTTAAATTAAACTTCCACTTTCCCCACTGCAGATCTTCTACTAGCTTCCCACTGCTCTTGGAATAAAGCTCAGTTTCACTCTCATTGTCCACAAAGCTGTGCGTCATCTGATCCTACCTGCCACCCAATTTTCCTCTTGCTTCTTTGCTGCAGCACACATTTCCTTCAGTTGCTCTGATCCTAGATTCTTCAGAGTTAGAATTAGTTCTTTTCTCTCTGGAGCACTCTGACATTAGAATGTGAAGAAGGTGGCTGCTTCTTCTCCTGCGAGAATGGAAACTCAAAGAGAACCTTATCGGTGCCCTGATTTCCCTGATCTCCCATCCATCTTACCATGTTCTTTCACATTCTTGTTGGCATTTACCCCAAGTAGAAATGATCTTTTTGTCTGATAATTATCTGTCTCCATGCACGAGCATGTAACTCGTGAGTGCAGTAGTCTATCCTATGGGCCCCTATGTCACAGTGCCAGACACAAACCGGTTCATAAATATTTGTTCTGTGACTCAGTAGATGAATGAATTCTTTATTTCTCCTTCACTTGCTACCATATAGTCTTATAAATTTAATGGAGTTGAGATCCACTCAATTCTAAAGGTCCTTTTGGGTGAATGAGGCTTAGGCCAAGCAGAAATGCACATCTTTGTCAGTATCTCTCCAACAACATAAAAAGATCAAAGTGCATCGCTCAAGGCAAGTCACTCAATTTCCCTTCCTCTCCTATTCCTGGGCACCGCTTCCTGTCTAATCACAGAGGAGATCTTCCTGCTCCATCTTCCTTGTACTCCTGTCTTTCTCCCTCCTGGGCCTCCTAGCATTTCCCATCATTCCTATAGCAGCAAGAGCTGCTTGCCGATGGGTCTTATGCAGTGTCCGCAGGGCTTTTAAACCCTCAGTCGGTTGAGATTGAGAGAGACACATAGGCTGAAGAGATGCTGCTGCAGTGATCCACTGGGGCAGGGGGCTGTGACATCTCTACTGGCTTTGTTTTCATTCCATCACAGCCCCTTGCAGGAGCTGGTTGATTAGACTGCCAAATGGTGGTAGATGCCATGAGTGCTCTTGTGTTCTCTCCAGAAGAGGACAGAGAGGCGTCACACCTAGTTCAGACTCGGGGTGGCCACTCACCCCAAGAAGAATACCTTAACCCTATAGTAGAACTCATTTTGGCTATTGAACTCATGGTGTGGTTCCCCAAGGCTCACAAGGCCTGTCATGTAACAGGTATTCACTAATTCTTCTTCAAGTAAACTTTAAATTTCAAATGACTCCATGAGGCTAGAGTTTATGTATCATCTTTTTATGGGTTTGATAATGAAATGAAAGGCTGCTAAAGATTTCATAACTAGTAAGTGACTTGAAGCTGCAAACCCAAGTGGCCATTGCTTCGGCTCCTGAGTTCGTTGTAACCCTGGCTTTCACTGAAGACCTTCGTCTTCACACGACTCCATGAGAGTCGAAGGTCAGGCAGAAGTGTTTCAAGTGGACATGGAGGAGCATGCTGGGGAGGGAGCACAGGTGTATGGCAGGCGATGTGCTTCAGGCAACAAGTATTCTGTGCAGCTAGAGCAGAGGCTACAGCAGGGAGCGAGAGAAGCCATTTATCAGTTTAAAAACTTGTGCATCAAACATTGAATGGTAATGTTTGCTGCTATCTTTTGAAACTTGTTATCTGGGATTTATCTGGAATTCTACTAAAAGCACTTCACATAGTTTGCCTAGAACAAGCTATTAAAGCCTTAGGAGCTTTGCTCGCGATGAAAAGTTTTGTTCTGAAGCAAGCCCAATGACATTGCAGTTTGTGTGACCCCCCCTTATGCCAAGAAGAATCTATCCCCCAAGATCCACAGCCCATCCTTGTACACGTCCTGCATTTCACACGTGTCAAAGGAAATGGGATGAACTTGGATAGACTGGGAGAGGACCAGGAATAAATACCACAAGAGAACTCAGCACCTGTCTCCGAGTTTATCAACAGGTGACATTAACATTAATGACTCTGGACTGATGCATAATAAAAGGAGAAAATTGGTGGTAGAAGTGTGTTTTAAAGTTAGATCCCTTCCAGGAAGCTCAAACCAAGTAGCCACCTAGATCCTTTCTGATCATAGCCGTCTCTCCACACCAATCTGCAGCCATCTCCCCTGCCTTTGTTACTATCAGTCACTGAAAGATGACTTTGATTGGCTTCTTATATTAACAGACTTTTGATGAAATAGTAGAGAGTGTTGTTACTGAAGATCTAAAAGCATATTGAATTCTCAACGGACTCACGTGCAGCACTTCTAATAGATAAAGTAGAATTTAGGGCCCTAAATTATGTTTCCCAGCAGCAGGTTCATGGTGGCTTCCAAATTGACTTGAAGATCTTCACTCTGAGAGTTGCTTTAAAAACTCTTGACAATAATTTCAGAGTTTAGAGGTGGCTAATGTATGCTTAGAATAGAAGTTAAGTCTATTTAAAGTGTTGGTTGTGGTACCGCAGGCCTCAGCACTCACGAGGCTGAGTCAGGAGACACAGTGGCAAATTCAAGCCCAGCCTGGACTACATAGGGGGTTCAAAGCCAACCTGAACTTTATAGTGAGACCCTGTCTTTAAAAAAAAAAAAAAAAGAAAGAAAAAGAAAAAGCTATTTAAATTACTGGTAACACTTCAAATTCTTAAGACAGACAGAATCTTTTGATAGTACATGGTACATAATATATTATAGCTTATATTAATAGTCTCAAGTCAAAAAAGTATTGGAAAAGTATTCTGAAAATATTTTAGGAAAAATAATGTGTATGTTTTTCAACATTTCCTAAAGACTTGCTTCCAATGGAAACTCAGAGCCACCTAGTGACCAAAATTAGAATGTCTAAAATATAAAACAATAAGAAAAACTCTAGCAAAAGGAAAAAGCAATCATTTAACCCTAGTCTTTGATATCTGAGGGTAAAATAATATTCAGTTGCTGTCCTCAAGTTGAGAGTTACCCAGATTGAATACAGTATAGCTTTTGAATCTTTGGTGGAAAAACACCCCTAAACATAGACTGGAGGTGCCACATTTGATTAATTTTTGTAGCATCTTAACACAGACACCCTTTTCCCAATGAGATAAGTGTGACCTACACAAATATAAGCAGCCTTTCCTGGCTGAGTCATCTCCCCTTCCTGGATGACATCTGCTGATCTAGAGAAGCTTGTATATTTAATAATATCTTGACAAAAGATAGGGTGGGGTGGGGTGGGGCCAGAGATTTAGCTCAGTGGTTCCAGCACCTGCCTCGCAAGCGCAAGGTCCTGAGTTCGATCCCCAGTAACCACATACAATGCTGGGCGTGGTAACTCTCGCCCACCAGCAATCAATACCACATACCACAGTGCAGGGCGTGGTGGCTCACATCTGTAATCCTAGCACTCAGGAGGCAGAGACAGGAGGATTGCTGAGTTCAAGGCTTGCCTGGGCTACATAGTGAGCTCAGGGCCAGCTTGAACTATGAAGCAAGACCCTGTCTCAATAAATAAATAAATAAATAAATAAATAAATAAATAAATAAAGATAGGGTGGGGTGGCAATTATACAAAAGCAGGGCCAGTAGTGGCAGGGGTAAGGAAGGGATGATGGATAGTACTACACTTCCCAGATCCAGCCTCTGGTTCATATTCATTTTTTAGCATAAAGGTTTTTGTTGTTGTTTTGTTTTTTTGAGACAGAGTCTCACCATGTGGTTCACTCTGGTCTTGAACTCATGGTGATCCTTTTGCCTCATACTCCTAAGGGCTACCCAATGAGCATAAGATTTAAATAATTCTATTTCCTTTCATTCAGAAAAGCTTCCCTGATATGTACATGGTACATGGTTTTGGTCAGTACAGGTGTAATAAATCTAGAGTGAGTTTAGAGAGCTGGGTTTTCAGCTTGTGGAAGCAGAAGGACACAGTAAGAGAAGAGGGTGGATAGGCAATATGTTGCCATGACCTGGGGCCCTGGGCACTTGGTACATTTTGGGGACTTGACTAAAGCCATGGTAAGAGTTAAGGTACATCTGGAGGAAGCAGGAAGTGTGGTTCAGGTTCCACAGATGTCAGGAAAACAGTCGGGTTATTTGAAAATTTTGGCTAGAAGTCATTAGCATAAAATCTGAAATTACTAGAGCAAGATGGAATTAATAGACTCAACAGAAGAAATATCTTTGGGATTGATACGAGGGAGAAATAGAAGAAGCATTACAAGGAATGAGCCTGAAATGTCTGCCCTGGTTGATGGGGTGGGGGGGGAGAAAATCAAAATAGTATCATATAATACCTGTAGTAGAAATAAGGACTTCAGGGAAGTAGCTGTGGTGTGATGGGGGGGGCAGTCTGAGTTTAGTTCTGCTACTCATTCACTCACTCATAAGCATGTAGAATGCCTGCCCTGCGCTGGATGGGAGGCTTCAGGGCCTCCACAGACGTGTCCAGGGAAGACAAGGTCAGCATTACTTCTGTATCAGGGAGTCACAGTAGAGTAGGTGGCAAGCTCTTGGCCAAGTATACTGCCTTATTTAAGTTCTTTTAACCCTTAGTAGTAATTCTGTGGATGTGTTCTAAGAACTCTCAGGATATGCCTGATACTATGGAGAGTACCAAACCTTGTTTACCCTGTTATTTCTTATACATGTTGAGACTGTTTTCTGTCACTGTGGTAAAAACCTGAGATAAACAATCTAAAGAAGGAAATGTGTATTTTGATTCACAGCTTTAGAGCTTGGCCACTGTTGCTTTGGGCCTGTGTGTGGTAGCAGTGCACATTATAGAAAAGTACACAGTGGGGCCGGAGGGTTAGCTCAGTGGTGCTGGTGCCTGCCTCGCAAGTGCAAAGTCCTGAGTTTGATCCCCAGAAACCACATACAGTGCTGGCCGTGGAGACTCATGCCCACCACCAATCAATACCACATACCACATACCACAGTGCCGGGCGTGGTGGCTCACGCCTGTAATCCCAGCACTCGAAAGGCAGAGGCGGAAGGATTGCTGAGTTCGAGGCTTGCCTGGGCTACATAGTGAGCTCAGAGCCAGCCTGGAGTATAAAGCGAGACCCTGTCTCAAAAAAAAAAAAAAAAAAAAAAGAAGAGCACACAGTGGAGGAGGCCTGGCCTGGTCACTTCATGGTGTCTTACATACAAAAAGAAAGAGGAAGAGACAAGGTCCCAATATTCCCTTTTACAGCACACTCCCAGGGACCTCGCTTCCTTCATTAGGCCCCAACCCTTAAAGGTTCTGCCAGGGGTAGGTACCGAGCTTTCAATCCATCAGACCATGGGGAGCATTCCAGATCCAAACTGTGGCAATATGTAATTATGATAAACTGTAGTCTACTAATTAGGCACCATAAGAAGTTAACTAGAACCTTCCTGGCCAAAAAGGAACTAACGGGAGGGTAGTGTCTGCAGCATGGATACACTGGACAAAGAGGTAATCAGTGGTAGAATGAGTTATAGGAGAGGAGGGGTGAGGATGGTGGGCAGGAGATGAGGGTAACACAGGATTCATCATGATACTCAGAATGACCTGCTGTTTAAAAGTTTTGAATTATTTATTTTTGGAATTATCCACTGTATTTTCTAATGACAGCTGGCTAAGGAAAAGTGAAACTGAAGATAAGGGAGACTGCTCTACCACTGTGTTAGTTAGGAAGCCACTGTACCATGATGAATTTTATAGTCACTCAAGAGCTCTGTGACAGAGGCAGGCTTTGGCCGAGGTATTCCTTACAGCTCCACAGTTCTCCCCAGGAAGTAGCCAGACAGGGAGGTGGGCAGCAGGAAAGGTCTGTGAGGCAGACTTCACACCCTAGGGAGTGCTGCAGCACATGTCAGCTCAGTGGTCTGCAGGTAGGCGGACAGCTTCTCCAGCAAACACCTGCATTGTATGGGAAGACAATAGGCTTTACCATTCTGTCCCTACTTAACATCTCCTGATCTGCTTCTACCTGAACCCTGGGAGCCCCCTGTGGGCCTCATTGCCTCAATCCATCCCCCGGTCCAGGTTGAGCGTGATATATAGACCATCTTTAAAACTTTGGCTTTGAGTTCTCAGCCATTTGTTAGCTGTCATTTCTGTTTCCTTAACCAATCATAGAAATTCCCTGAGGCCACAGCCTGTTCATCTGTAAAGTGAGGAAAATGATACCTGCACACAAAAAAATGTCAAGAGGGTTACATTAGATAAGGTAGATCAAAGTCTTTTATGGACTGTAAAGTTCTATGGGGCAGAAGGTGCCCACACCCTTGCTAAACACTCTGCTTCAACAGAGCAGTCATTCCCCTCCTTGTTATTTCTGCTCAGTTCTGTTCAAATCTGCCGCGCTGAGCTGCAAGCACCGAGTTATCCACAGATTCCTCTAAAATCCACATGACTCCAGTTAGGCAAGAACCAAACCACATAGGAGTAGAAAGCCGACCTGTTCTAAGGACTTCTTAGTTTCATCCAATCTGAATTCATTTAAATTCTGTATCATTTATCCCAAAAGTTTCAGCCTGGCCTTAGACATTAATAGTGTCAGAAGTATAAATACTGTAAAGCTACAAAAAAACTCATCTAGAACTATAATTATTTTCATGTCATTTGTACTTGGTTATGTAAGTTTTGAAGAAAAATTTTTGAACTTTATATTTTAGTGTTCTGAATAAAGATAGAAAATAGTATTGAACACTGAAAAATATTTTTTTCTAATGCACACAAAAGAATGAAATTTTACTTTCAAATATTTTGTAAAAATTTTTTAATGTGGATACTTCTGGACTTTTTAAAGCTTCAAACTGCACTAAGACTTTTGGGATATATTTTATTTATAAATTAATGCCATTTTCCTCAGATTTTCTTAACATGTGATCTGTAGCTAGCTTCCACTGGAATTGCCTTGAGCAATTTTTAAATGTGAATTCCTGGGATTTGCTCAAATGTCTGGCTCAGGGGCCAGAAGTCTGCATTCTAACTGCAGTCCTTAGATGATTCTTTGTGATATCACACACTGATACTCGTTCTGAGTGCTCTGATTTAACCATTTCACAAGGAACAAGGCTGGGTTTCATGAATAAATTGTCCCTCCTGTTATTACTGTAATCATTATTACCAGCAGAGCCCTTCACTTTGGCAAGGATTTATTATCCTTCTCTAACATTAGTTATCTTAAGCAGAGAAATTTAGAGTAGTTTATGGGTCCTTTAGTTTCTGATATTTCTATCTGAGATATACTTTAAAATCATTACTCATTTACATAGGAGTGAGCAGCAATTTTCAACAACTAAAGCCACTCAGAATGTAGCAAATCAGTCAAGGAAAGCATTTCTTTGAGTTTGCCAGTTGACATTATTTATTATTCTGGCAGTAGTTAGTACATCTAAATATTAACTAATTAATCTAGCTTGTAATATTCGCTGCTGGTTTCACTGAATGCGGTGGGAGTGGGTCAAATCTCCAGACCATTCACAGTCTTGAAATGCAAATAAAGTAGCATTTGTTTGTAGGTGGAATCAAATGATTATAAATGAATGGCAAGCCGTCTCCTGGGATTGGACATAAAGGTCCTGTAAACGCAGAATTGTATCAACAAACAGCTGTTGGGAAAATACTATTATGCAGTAATAGCTGCTATTAAAATCCATTAGCAATCTTGATGGCCTGTTTGAATTTGATGCATCATTTGCTCTGAATAGCATTTCTTCCGAAAGTTTTGGGGTAGAATGTGTTCAGATTGATAGGCTACAACAGTGACATTCTGGGAGATTAATACCGATTACACACTTTGCTTGCACTGGCTAATCCGGCCCTGAGAAATTCTTCAAATAGTGCAGTTGAAATGTCTCTGGGGAGAAAGTGCAATTTCAGAGACCCTCCCCTGCTGGGGAGGCTTTCTCATACTCTACTGTGAAGTATTCATTTTGTTCCCATGACAAATATTCACAGACTCTAAGTGGGCCTCCCTTTTCCAGTTTTTTTTTTTTTAATAACCTGATTTTTCCCCATCCCAGTACCTTGTGGAATCTCCAAGGACTCCTCCGGGTTGGCCACAGTGCCCTCGGGACACAGCTTAGCTGAAAACATTCCATGCCTAATGGGATTCTGAAAAATGCATGTGTTGGCAAAGAGAACACAACTGTTCAGATTGCTGAGAAGTCCATGATCTGAGGTGCGCAGGCTCAGACAGAACCTGGGCTGGCCCATCCGGCTGAGGGGTCACAGCAAAACATGCCCAGGTTACTAATCCAGAAAGAGGATCAATGCCATGGGCCTGCCCAGCTTCCACAAGGATGCGTTTTCATGCACATTACAGAGATGTTAGAGTGAGTAGTCTGTGTATATAAAGTTAGATAGAGATATACTTTTTTTATAGTATTTTGGAAAAGACATGAGCACTCTCACTTCTGTAATAGTGAACACAGATGGTAGGTAGGAGGTGGAAAGGCAAGAGCACTGGGAAATTGTCTGCAAACTTCGTTCCTCAAAGTGTGATCCCTGACAGCAGGCTTGGCATTTTCCAAAGCCTGTGACCCCCAGACCAGCTGCTTCAGGAGGATCTGTGTGCTAAGGAGGCTCCTTGAATACCTTCTCTGTCTCCTGGAGCAGACTTCTCCACTGCTTCCTTCTACCCACTGGTCCTTAGGGCAATTTAGCACCATTTATGCTTATTTGCATTAGGACCACAAATCTGGGGAGAAAGCTTCATATTTTCTTTATCTCAGAGTCTAGCACATGTATGTACTTAGTCATCTTCCTGGTATTTATTTATTTAACTTGTTAGGGATATTTTATATACACATCATAATGAC
>PVIC010015268.1:19455-30212 GCA_004025085.1 Thryonomys swinderianus
GGCCCTTCCTGGTATTTTTTAAATAATCTATCTGTCCACCACTTTATCCATCCATCTAGTCACTAACTCATTTGGTAAGAAGTTACAGAGCATTACCATGGGCCAGTCAGAGCTTTATTCATCAAGGATACAGTATGAATGGACAGATCCTTTGTGATCATAGGCCTAATATAATATAGGTAACTAAGTTAGATAAAAATTAACATACAGTAAGAATGGGACTAGGCTCTGAAAGAAGTCAGTGAAAGATGAGATGTCAAAAATGTGGCTTATGGAGACAAGGCCTTGAGAGTAAGTAACAGTGGCCAGACTTGCATGCTTCCCTAAGGGATCCACTGGAAACTTGAAGTTAGGCTGTAACTGGTACCACTGATCCTTTGGGTCCAGTTATGCATTCGACACTTGGGTGGGTGAGACTAGAATATGTGGGCCCAATCTTTCCCCCAAAAGTTCCTATTTTAGATGTGATCAAGTGCAGTCAGGGTGGTATGGCCATTTTGTTCCTATTTTAGAAATCATAGATAAGCCAAGGTTAATGACATCAGCCATACACTGTTGATAAGTGCCTTGCTTCCTGTTGGATCATTATTAGCTAAGTGGCTATACTTGGAATCTTCCTGGTTAATTATAATTTGACCCATGTTGTACCCATCTCATGATTGTCCCTACTTTGTGATTTGATCCTATAAAATATTCTTGGAGTGATGAACCTTAGCGGCAACTGACCTGGGATCCTTCCTGTCTTTTGGGAGCTATGTCTCAATAAATTTTTCCTGCTTTTAAACTTTCATTGTCCTTTGGGATTCATCCTTGATTTCAGAGGACACAAACATGACATGTATGACTTCTAGCAACTGGGAGTTCTTTTTCTCCTACTGTAGAGGCAGATCAGTGGGATGGATCAAAATGGTCAGTCAGAGACAGGACAGTTGGATAAAACAATAAAGTTTAATTTCCAAGACAATCACCAGCCCAGGAAACTGGTCCTTACTGGCAGCCCCAGTTCTATGAGAGAGCAGCACAGTTACGGTGTTTACCAAGGGCTGGCTTACAGATTGAGGTACTGTGGCATTTTTCATTGGTTGTACCTTTTTTTCTTTTTTTTTTTTTAATTTTTGAGACAAGGTCTCACTTTGCAGTTCAGGCTGGCCCTGAGCTCACTATGTAGCCCAGGCAAACCTCGAACTCAGCAATCCTCCTGCCTCTGCCTCCCGAGTGCTGGGATTACAGACGTGAGCCACCACGCCTGGTACTGTGGTATGTGGTACTGATGGCTGGTGGGCGTGAGTCACCGTGCCCAGCATTCTTTGTGGTTACCAGGATCAAACTCAGGACCTTGCGCTTGCGAGGCAGGTGCCAGAACTACTGAGCTAAATCTCCGGCCCTGGTTTCACCTTTCGTAGGTTCAGTAAGTTCTGTTGAGCAGCTAGCTGGGAGTTAGGTCGGCAGAAAGCAGAAGTTACAGACTATGTTTAAGCATGAAGTTGGCTTGTGGCCTATGGGGTAGTTGTGGTTTTTCCTATGTCTCAAGGTTGAGACTTCTAAACAAAACTTGAGGTTGATTTCAGTTCTCCTGAGGACAAGCTGACATGAAACAAAATGTGGAAGCCCTCCCAGAATTTATAAACAGTGCATTATTGCCAGTTTAAGCTAGCACAGGGTCCGTGATATTTCAGGTCACTGCAGAGTTCATAATCGATCAGAAAGCAATTCTTTTTCTACTGCACTATGTTGCTACTACACATCTTGTCAGGTACAGAGGAGATATACAGCAAACAAGTGATTGATTAAATGTACAACTCGATCTCATGTTTTGAAAAGTGCCTTGAAAATAAAACAGAATCAGGGAATTCAGAGGGCCCTCAGTGAGTATCTGTTTAACAAATAGAAGGATGACTTAAAAGGCAAGTAAGTTATGAGGTGAAAAAGAATGAGAAGGCAAGACACAAGTTTTTAGCAGAAGTTTAAGAACAGAAGTGTAGGATTGATAAAAGTTCCTATGTCACTGACCAAATGAAGAACAAGTACATAAACTGCCGGAGTAACTTTCTAAGGGGACAAGGGAAGCAGAGACAAAAGACTGGTCTGTAAAGTCCATCAAGAAGCTGCACAAAGCCAGGCATGGTGGCTCACGCCTGTCATCCCAGCACTTGGGAGGCAGAGGCAGGAGGATTTCTGAGTTCGAGGCTTGCCTGGGCTACACAGTGAGCTCAGGGCCAGCCTGAACTACAAAACGAGACCCTGTCTCAAAAATAAAAAAGAAGCTGCACAAAGCGCAGACTTCTTAAAAAAAAAATCATATTGACATTTCCCTGTATTTTAAAAAAATCCATGGATAGATGAGTCATTGGGGTATGATAGAATGCTACTGTGGGATCAGTAATTTTGGGATTCTTGAGGTGTTTGAATTCAAATAGAGTGAAAGCAAGGAGGGGCAGGGCCTACTGATTTATTGCAGTAAATAAATGACAGTTGATATACACAGATGGCTCTCAGTTTTAATGTGATTTTGTAGTTGCATTTTTACTAAGAAATGTGTTTACAAACACATCTTTCAAAGAATAATATTGTCAGTTTAACTGTCTCAGTAGGAAATGGTCACTGGAAGCATCACAGGAAGTCCAATAATATTTTCAAAGTGCTGTCAAGTATGGGTTACCTAATCCTTAGGTCATTAAAGTATAAAAGTCAGGTTCTGGGGTCCTGTTCCTGACTTTAAGTCTTGGATTTATCACTCTCAAAGCAGGGCTCTTGAGAAAATTACTCAACTCCTCTATAGGCTGGGGATAATGTTACCATCAATGTGAATCTACCTAAAAGGAAAATTCTGAGATCTACATTAATCCATGTAACACACTTAGAACAGTATCTGTCATGTCATAGGCATTCAGATACTCACTGTTATGGCCGACATTCTATTGCAGAGACTCAAGTCCGTGGAGAAAAGATTAAGGACAAAATTTTGCCTTTACACAAGAATGAAACTTAAATCCACCCAAAGGCATAACGACCCATCTCAGACAATCCTGTGTTTCCCATCTATATAAACACTAACCCCAGATTCCATCCATGTGTCCCAGTGAGGGATAAAAAAGCGAAGAAACGGGTGGCTTTTGAAATTAGGCCTATTTTAATCCTGCTATTCAATATTTCTCTTGTTTTGCTTCTAAAATTACAAAATTCTGTGTAGAACCCTGTCAGTCATGGGAAATACATTTCAGTGGTGTCCCTAGATTGTGTCATGGGTTTTGTTGTGTTGCACATTGAATTTCCATCCACAAATTGAGTGGGAAGAAATCTACTGCCTTATACAATTGCTAATAATGATGTTAAGAACCTCATTTTCCTTCCTTCACAATAACTACCTGATCAAACCTACTTATTCATTTTTCAGAAGTCTTTGAGGATCAGTAAGAAATTCTAGTACTGTTTTCTGTGAGGATTTTTTTTTCTCCCAAATATGGTGATTCAAACAAGCCAAACAGAAACACTGGGACACATTCCACCATGGATCTGTCTGATATGTTTCCTAAGAAGATACTCATTTAAACATCTTCCACTTCCACAGCAAGGGCTGAAGGGATTCTGCAGTAAATGGAACAAGTATTTAATGATGTGTCTGTGACAAATTATCTCTTATGCTATAAACACAAAATATAAAATGGAAACTTCTTAGTCATAGCAACTAAGCAATGCAATCTCTGTGCTGGTGTTAGGCACAGAAGAAGTATTGATGGATATATTTTTATGTCTAGGCTTTTCTCCTGACTCTGAACTTCAGTAACTTCATTGATGAGCATCAGTGTTGTTGATCCTACTAAGGTGTGTGTGTGTGGGTGTGTGTGTGTGTGTGTGTGTGTGTGTGTCTACCCTAGGGAATCACTGCCATCTGTTAGTGAAGAACATGTAGCTTTCTTGGGAAGAACAGCTGTTTATATCCATCTAGACTGCTTAGCAGAGTGTGTGAGATGAGGCTATTTGTGAGGCAAAGGGAAGTTCAGTGGCTTTTGAGTGAGGCGTATGTTCTGGATCTACATTTAGGTGGGCCAAATAGATGGAGCCAAAACCTTGGCAAATGGATGCAGCAGAGGCCTTCTGTTGAACATTAATCATTTCTTTCCTTAATTTTTATACGTGTCTCCTAATGCAGTTCAGTAAGTTACTGAATTGTCATGCCTTTTGCTGCAGATTCAACCCCAGTCCACGTTTCTACACTCCTTTGAATATATATTAATAACTTTCAAAGCACATTGTAGATCCAATTTTTAACTGACTTTAGACACAGAAGCCTCTGGAGAGATCTTACATTGCTCTCTTGGTTTACATACAAGTATCTCCAACTCAGCGAGGCACACTGGAGTCCATTCCTTTCTTTCCACTTGCACTGTGACTGTATTGTTAGTTCACTATTTTATCTCGTCCTACCCAGAATACAGCAGTCAGTACCTGCCCAGGGGCAGGACCCTTTCTTCAGTCCATTCTACCCTCCCTTAGCAATAAATTAGAACATATCAAGGCCTGTACTCTATCCCCCTTTTCCCTGTTGTTGGATATCCTTGATCAAGGTATAGCTTGCAAGCCATGGCCCTTTTAGAAAGACTTGCGGAGCCATTTGTATGTGGCTCTGTAGGGAAAAACTATTTTTCTTTTCTCCTGTACTTCTGGCCTCTGAATGTATGGTATTTTCCTCCACACCAAGCAGTTCTCCAATTTTCTATAACACCAAATCATTGCCGTAATTTAATTCAATTCTGATATATTTTATCTGGAATTAAGGCACACTACAAAGGCTCAGCCCCATGACTGACTTCACACACACACACACACACACTGAAAGTCCAGGTGGTCATCCATGTATCTTATACACCAGCTATAAACTAGGGGTTTCCACAATCCACTCCTCATTTTCTACATTTTTCTAGAACATCTAGCAGAACTCAGGGAGACACTACAGCTAATGACAGCTATGACAAAGAACAGATAAGTGAAGAGACACACAGGGCCAGGTCAAGAAGGACTCTAGGCACTAAAGCTTTGTCCCCATGGGGTTGGCTTTTGCTGCCCTTTCATACATGGGTGTGTTCACCGACACCATACAGCAGCCAGGCAAGAGTCACTTGATTAGAGTAAAAGGTCCTCCTACCACCCTGGAAATTCCAAGGAATTTAGGAACTTTGTGTCAGGAGTCAGTGGCCAATACCAAATATTTGAATAGAGAATGTTCCTGAGACCACTACTGCTTAGGAAATTACAAGGCTTTTGGGTGTCCTATATCAAGAACTGAACACAGAAGTCAAAATATGTGTTTTTCTTATTATTTCACAGACTAACTTTCCATTGAGATTTGTTAGCAACTCAACTTTTAATACTTCTCTCTTTCTGCTCTCTGGAAGTTAGGGAATATTCCTCTTCTCTAATCATGGTTTAGGCTTTCCAGTGACCAGGTTCTGTCCTATCTAGGGCCCTGGTCATAGTTATCTCAACATATGGAAGAACATTCTTCACACACTGGAGATTCAGGCAATTTTAGAATCCTTTGCCAGAAAGGCTTAAAGGAATAAAGACCAAACATACATCACAGTGTCACAACCTGAGGGTGGCTTTATTCTCCCTCACAGGGCATATGGTCAGTTGCAGGTGTACATAGGAATGCTTCCTTATAGAGGGTGTCTTTCTCCTTTTCACCTGTCACCAGGGCTAGTGAGAAGGAAGCTCTTGATGAGTCCCTCTCTGATTGCATGCCTGTACTTGTGATTCCCGTTAGAGAAGTCTATGAACAGGAAGAGAAAAAAGGGGGCTTGACAGACAAATGCAGACAAATCCTACACTGTTTTCTCTCTCCTTTTCTGTAAGAGCTAACGGTAAGCTAAACCAAGACTCATTAAAACAATGAATGTATGGTCATAGCAAGGTAACTTGGTGAGAAAAGTCTAGTGCTTGACTTTAAATCTCCTATGGACCAGAGATTTAGCTCAGGGGTTCCAGTGCGTGCCTAGCAAGCGCAAGGTTCCTGGTTTGATTCCCGTAACCACATACAACAATACCAGGCATGCTGACTCACACCCACCAGCAATCAGTACCACACACCACAGTGTGGGGCGTAGTGGATCATCCTTGTACTCCCAGCACTCAGGAGGCAGAGGCAGAAGGATTGCAGAGTTCAAGGCTTGCCTGGCCTACATAGTGAGCTCAAGGCCAGTCTGAACTACAGAGCATACAGTTGTAAAATGTGAGTTCTAAAGGGTTCGGGCATTCCTGTCCTTCTTGCCTTCTGCAGACTGCAGTCTGCAGAACCTCTCTTCTGGGCTGGCTCCACTCAGAGCCTGCAGCTTGTCTCAGCAGACATTCCACATTTCTGTTACCTTCAATTTCCAGGGGTTTCCTGTGTATGTTTTGCTTCATTTCCAAAACTTCACAACGTTACCCAGTGTTCTCTTAAGGGCTCATTCCCTGGCCATGAACTAAGTAGCTTTGTTCTACCATGCCCTTTTACATGATGTTGCTGCCTTACAGCCAGCTCACCTGGTATGAATCCTTTTAAAATATGAGCCAACTTAAACCTTTCCTCATTTAAGTTATGGGTGTCCTAGAACTTGTTCTATCCGAGTGAAGAAAGGTTAATACGGATGAATTCATAGCAAGGTAGCAGTGGGATAGGGAAGGATAGACCTGTGTTAAGAATACTATGGAAATGCAGACTAGTGTTAGGGCATGCCATTATAAACCAGATGGTGATCTTACCAAGTTCATAGCCTACCCCATCATCAAGGTTTAGAGAGAGACAGATAAGTATGCTGCTTTAAAATGGAGTGTGCAAGAGGGATGATGGGAGGTAGCTTTGGGAGGCCTGGGGCAGGAGCAGATGGCCCCTCCTGGAGTGGGCAGAAGCCCATCTCTGTAGTCCGCCAAGCTCCTTGCTATCCAGCCATCCTCAGTGAAGCGTCTCCCCAGTAATGGAAGTCCCCGGATGTCCCCTCTCTCTTCTGGAAAGAGTTCTCCCTTGATCCTCATCCAGTGCCTTAACTCCCTTTAGTGCTTTGACCTTAGAATGTTTGGTTTTCCTAGTTTAAATCTTACAAGTGTATTTGCCAAACGAATAAACGACCATAATAGCACAGCCTCTGAAGTTGGCATAGAAGATGCATCTGTGGAGTGTTTTCTTGTTTGGGTAGATAATGACTTGCATTTCGTTGAGAAGGAACTGACTGTTTAACAAATGAGTTGCTGAAGGCGCCTCAGTTAACTCTCATAACCACTAGAGCTTATTAGTGCATTTAGACAAACTTGAGCATATTATGCAGACTCTTTATAATATAAAATAAAGACAGACTCATAGTTCATTTTATTATTCTCTCATTTTCCTCTTATATATTGAAATTATAAAAATAATACATGCTTGTTTTATTAAGAAAAATGAGACAAAATGTGTAGAGAGATATTTAGTAAATTGTTTTGCACCCATATACCCCTTAATACCTCCCCCCCAAGGCAACTAAAACTATTAATTCTGTCTACACAATTGTGTAGATACACACATAGGAATTATACATAGAGTTATGGATATGTAATTATATTGATGTTAACAATAGAATCATACTATATACATTGTTTTAGAATAATTTTTCTTCTTGGTGCATCAGGAAAAGATCTCTAGTTAACCCTTTTTTTTGAGACAGGGTCTCGTTTTGTAGTTCAGGCTGGCCCAGAGCACACTATGTAGCACAGGCAAGCCTCAAACTCAGCAATCCTCCTGCCTCTGCCTCCTGAGTGCTGGGATTATAGGCCTGAGCCACCAAACCCAGCATTGTGGGGTGTGGTACTGATTGCTGGTGGGCGTGAGTTACCACTCCCAAGATCATATCATTGTATGTGGTTACTGGGATCGAACCAGGGACCTTGTGCTTGCTAGGCAGGCAGTGGAACCACTGAGCTAAATCTCTGGCCCTAGTTAACTCATTTTAACATGAACATAGTAACCCTTGCTATAATCCAATAGAAATTACTTCTCCTCTGTGTTGGAGGTAGGAGTATAGAAGGAGAGCTGCCCCACTGAAGGACCATTCCCAATTTATTTTTTTAATTGGTACAATTTTATTGGTACATTATATATGCATATCACAATTACACTCCACATTGAGAATTTGTACCAGTATATGACACAACTTAATTCTCATTTTTCCCCCTCACTGACCCACCCTACCTCTCCCCACCCCTATATACACAGGCATTGTTTCCTTTTTTACCACCAATTTTTTTTCTTTCTTCATTGTTTACCCCTAAACCCCATTACCCTTGGAATATTTACTATTTCACAATATCAATCATCCATTCTAGAACACATTTATAACTTCAGTTTCTCATATCAGAGAAAATATCCAATATTTACACATCTGCAACTTATTTATTTCACCTATGCGTATGTCCTAAAGGTACGTCCATTTGGGTATAAATGATTCAATCTTATCATTCTTTATGGCAGAGTAATACTCCATTTTATTAAACAACCCACATCTTCTTTATCCAGTCTAGAGTTGATGGGCATTTGGGTTATTTCCAAGATTTAGCTATCACAAAGTGAGCTGCTATAAACATGCATGCACATATGTCACTGTGTTATGAGTCTTGTAATTCTAATTTGTTTTTGTCATCATGAACAACCTTCCATTATTATCTTCACATATTTATCGTTACACTATTTTTTATCTTATGTTTCTCAAAAGCATTGAATCATTAACTCAGAAATTGTGTACTTTTGCTATAAGTGCCTGACTTTTTTTTAAACTTTGTTGTAACTCACACACTTACTAGCTTTATTTTAGAGAACAATTTTCCTGTTTCCTTAGTTATTCCTTAGCTCTAGATATTTTCTCCCTTTAAATCATAGACATCTAGTAGTAAAAGTGGTATCTCATTACTGTTTTTTCTTGATTACTTGTAAGATTGACTCTTTTTTCATATGTTCATTGATCATTTGCTTTTCTCTTTTCTCAAATAAATGGTTGTTTTTCAGTTGTTTGCCTTTTTCCTTATTAACTTTTTTGGAAGGTTATATATGGTGAAGTGGTACTGATTTGTTACATATACTGCAGATGATTTTCCCAGCCCATCATTTGAATTTTGACTTTGTGATATAGTCACAGTTTTTAATTTTTCCCATCACAGATGTCTCTCTCTTCATACAACTTGGTAGCTACCAAAGCACTTATAACTACAATTCTGTCATTACAAAAGAATCACAGAAAAGGAAATAGATTGTCTTGATGTATTTGAGAACTAATAGTGTCAGTGTATTTGATCTGAAAACCCAACTGATGAAGAAATGAATAGTCCCTGTATCAATAATACCTCTGTAGGCTGTATTTGTTTGCTATGACTCATGGAATTTTCTGGTTCATATACATAATTTATAAATTTTTGTGAGTATAACTTTAGCCATTAAATCTTGAGAAGAAATCAGCTTGAAAATCTTTTTTCTTGGGTGGTCGGTTTCTGGGAAGTGAAACTAGGATGCCACACATGCTACCCAAGTGTTCTACCCTGAGCTACACCTCCAGGCTCTGGCCTTGAGATCTTAATATGGTAATAGCTCAAATAATTAATTAGGTATAAAGATTAAACCTCACTAATTTAAATAAACACCAAAGAATCCAATATAAGTAAGTGCAAAGCAAATTAGAGATTAATTTTAAATTAAAAATAAGTTTTCTAACTTTCAGAAACATGTACAAATGTGAAATGACCAAGGATGTAGCTCTGTGGTAGATCATTTGCCTGGCATGAGCAAGGATCTGGGTTTAATGCCTAGCTTCCATGTGCACATGCACACATCCACAAATCAGCCAATAAATGCCTGATAACTAGTGAATTTTGTGTTAACTATCTTGATCACTAGCTAAGAAAGATTTCTAATTAAATATAAAAATTTACTTTTAAATTAATTATTAAAATGTTTAAAAATATTTTTAAATTCTCAAGTAAAATATTCCCCTTGCAAGTGTTTACATCACTAAACATTTTCATGGTGAAAAACAAATGAAATTGTGACAGTCTACCACTCAGATTCATAAGCTTTTACATTAGTGCTTTATAGCACTCTCCATTGAATTGACTGATGTTGAGGGAAGTCAACCAGATGACCTTACAATGACTAAATTTAAAGTTCTCTCAGCATATAATTACAAATGATCTCTGCCCTTTTTCACTGAAAAGTGGATATTCAATATTTCACATTTCTTTGAGAATTAGTTTCAGTCCACTTTTCCCTATTTGCAGTTAAGGAACTCAAAAGAGCTCCCAAGTCAAAAGATTTTAGATAGTCTTTAATAACAAATTCATACCTGATATTACAGGTCACTATTCCTGATGCATTTTATTGCATCAATCCTTGTGTGTTTTATAGTAGTTGCCCTAGTCTCCACTGTGATTGGTACATAATTTACATTATGAACAGTATCCCACATATCTCAGTATACTGAGAACAAAATATATCCCTGACCCCCGGAATTTCAGATCTATATTTGGGAAAGGCTCAGTGGAGCTTGTCATCCCCATTCCTTTTGTTCTCATTATTAATGATGGCATTAAAGGACATTAATAGTGTCATTTATTGAATACTTACCGTGTATACAAGTACTGATTGAAACTGAGAGCTTGGGGCTGTAACATTTCACAGCAAGCCACCTAACTACTTAGAGGCAGAGCTGTGTTGGATACAATAGGATCCAAACCAGGAATTCTGTTCTGCCTTCTAACATTCA
>PVIC010015269.1:0-35430 GCA_004025085.1 Thryonomys swinderianus
TTTTTTTTTTTTTGCTTTTTGGAGACAGGGTCTCGCTTTGTAGTTCAGGCTGGCCCTGAGGCAAGCCGCCGTGAACTCAGCAATCCTCCTGTCTCTGCCTCTAAAAATGTTTTAATACCTTGACAACAATGTGTGAGGTAGCTGGATATTTTCAATGGTTGTTTTTTTTGGATTCCACTGAGACTCAATAGGATTTGCAGCTGCCAGGACAGAGGTGCGAGCATTGAGCTGACAGATGATCCCAGCCTGTTAGAGAAAACCACAGTGAGAAGCATCATCCTGGCACTTGTAGCGAAGAGAGCCATCTCTGCCTGATTTGCTAAGGTCCATTTGCTCTGTGACATTATGCTATTATTCAAGAGCCTCATCACTTTACTGATTTCCACAGCAGCACATGGACATATGTTCTGTCTTGTGATTCATGCCTGAGACTGAGTGTAGATGAATGTACGCTATCATCACACCTCAGAATACAAAGCACTTCTGTGGCTTTAATGTCAAGTCCTATAAATACCAAACTTAATGGGTTAGCAGAGCAAAAAAGGGAAAGAGGTCACTTTGAAGAAGATACTTAGAGAGTATACGAAGTGATATCTGATGTGTTTCAGTTTTTATCAGTTTCCACAACTAAGCAGAACAATAGATGCCTCACTCCAAGGGCCCACCCAGCTGAGCACGTCTGCATTCACACCAGGGCCTTGACTCACCTTTGCAATAGAGAGAGTCTGCTGCTCCATGACTTCATGCAGCACTGATCTTGTGCTTTCGTTCATTTTGTCAAACTCGTCAATGCAGCAGATGCCATTGTCACTGAGGACCAGGGCACCTGTCTGCAGGACGAGCTGTCTGGTCTCAGGGTCTTTCATCACATAGGCCGTGAGACCCACTGCGCTGGAGCCCTTCCCAGATGTGTACTGGCCCCTGGGGACCAGGTTATACACATACTGCAGCAGCTGGGACTTGCTGGTGCCAGGGTCACCGCAGAGCAGGATGTTGATCTCAGCACGGAATTTACCCCTTCCCGTGTGGCTGAAATCCTTCCTCGTTCCCCCAAAGAGCTGAAGCAAGATCCCCTAAAAATGAACATATAACTGCATCTAAATATTCATTGACTACTGCAGAGTCACAAGCTTAGCTTAAACTACAGAGGTACTTCTCTAGCTCTAGAGTTGAAGGTAATTTAAAAAACCATGCAAAAGGGCTTTGACGACTTTAAATTATCACTAGCTGATTAAAACATATGCATCATGCCAGCACATTGCCCATAGAAATCCTTATTCTGACTGTGTGGCCTCATATGTTTGGTAAGATGAGTTCAGTGTAGGGATGAGGGAAGGGACAATAATACTGTAACTCTTTTTTTAAATTGTTACTTCGAAATAGTCTTAACATGTAGCTCAAACTGGCCTTAAATTCATTATGCATTCCAGGTTGGCTCCAAACTCACAGCAGTCCTCCTGCTTCAGCCTCCTGAGTGTTGGGATTACAAGGGTACGCCACCACACACAGCTAACAGTAACCCTTAACCAATGACCAAGGCATGGTGGTATTTACATATTGGGGAGTGGATGTGTATACTGCTTGATCCTAAAAACTATAATTTTTTTTTTTAAGACAGGGTCTCGCTTTGTAGTTCAGGCTGGCCCTGATCTCGCTATGTAGCCCAGGCAAGCCTTGAACTCATAGCAATCCTCCTCCCTCTGCCTCCTGAGTGCTAGTATTACAGGTGTGAGCCACCATGCCCAGTAAAACTATAAATTTCAATCCCAAGTTAAAAACCCATTGTTACCTTCTTTATATCTTCATGTTCATAGATGCTGGGAGCCAAGGCCGAGGCGAGTCTCTCATAAATGTCTGGTTTCCTTGAAAGTTCCTTAAGGAATTCCACACGTTTCTCTGAAAACAGTTTCTGTTCTGCTTCTTCATCAAGGCCATGCAGCCGTTTGGCATCCGTTTTCCGATAGTGAATGACGTCAATGTGGGTTTTGTAGACAGACTTCACATTACTTACTCGTGGATTGACTCGAATAGGTACAGCTCGGTAGATGCCTGAGGGCACAACAGCAAGACACTTTCACCCATGCACACCTTCCTCCAAGGGGCTGAGTAGCCAGCCAGCCAGACAACAGGAAGCACCAAGCTGAGGTGCTCCACATGGAACTCCCATGCAGGCCTACAATGTAAAGCTCTTGCCCTTTTGACCAAATGGAGAGACAGAAGCAGGTAAAGGCCACACTGGGAAGAACACAAGCTTCAGAGAACAGCAAACCCAAAGTTGTGTTTGCCTGTTAGCTGTGACCTTGGGCAACTATTACAGCACAACTCCACAGTGTCCAACTGTTCTGGAGTGAAATGAAAGTGCTGTGCTTCCAGCACAAGACCTGGTTCATGGTCATACTCAATAATATTTCGCTTCTCTCATCTAGACACATAGAATCTTTTTAGTATTTGAGTGTAATAAAATGTGAAAATTCCAGGCCAAGGGCCAGAGATTTAGCTCAGTGGTTCCAGCACCTGCCTCGCAAGTGCAAGGTCCTGAGTTCGATCCTGGTAACCACATGCAATGCTGGGCGTGGTGACTCATGCCCACCATCCATCAATACCACATACCACAGTGCTGGGTGTGGTGGCTCATGCCTGTAATCCCAGCACTCGGCGGGGCAGAGGCAGGAGGATTGCTGAGTTTGACGCTTGTCTGGGCTACATAGTGAGCTGAGGGCCAGCCTGAACTACAAAGCGAGACCTTGTCTCAAAAAAAAAAAAAAAAAAGTTCCAGGCCAAAACCATGGCAAGAACTCCAATACTCAGATCTTTTAAAGACTAGATCATAAACAGCCAACTGAGGCAAAAGTTAAGGAAAAATAACTATTTTTGGTTAACGACAGGAGTATTTCTGGGTGTTTTTCTAATGGGTGAGGTATGGCTCAGTACTATAGTACTTGGCTAACATGTGCAGGACCCTTGGTTTAATCCTCAGTACTAAAAACAACAAAAAATTCCCCCAACTTACCATCAAGTAACTCTGAAATTTAAAAATACATAAAACAAACAGAGCTTCCACCACATCAACTCATGATGCATTTTCCAAAAAGATTTCCCCAACTTATACTGGGTTTCAAAACTTAAGTCTCAGGTTTTAGGCTTACACTGTTCCCTGCAGTTTTTTTGTTTTTTTTTTGAGTCAGGGTCCTGCTTTGGGTCCTGCTGGCCCTGAGCTCACTACGTAGCCCAGGCAAGCCTTGAATTCAGCAATCCTCCTGCCTCTGCCTCCTAAATGCTGGGATTACAGGCATGAGCCACCACGCCTAGGACTGTGGTATGTGGTACTGATTGCTGGTGAGCGTGAATCACTGTCCTGTATTGTATGTGCTTAACAGGGATTGAGTTCAGGACCTTGCGCTTGCTAGGCAGTCTCTGGAACCACTGAGCTAAATCTCTGGCCCTTCCTGCTGCTGTTTTTGAGGATACTCTGATTGCACTCTCATGATGGCATGGCCACTATCTTCTGTTTATAAAATGGGTCAATGTAATTCTCATTTAAAACAGAAAAGCTACATTACACAGCCTTCTGAAATGTCTACTGCATATATTTTTGTGACTCAAGACTGCTAGTGAGAACTGGAATACGTCTTATAAGTGCAAGGTCCTCAGTTTGATCCCAGCAAAAAAAAAAAAGACTGCTAGTAACATTGCTAGCCTTATGTTGGAGAAGAAGCAGGATGAGAAGTCCTGACTCACGGAGATAGCAGCAGATAGACTCACACCCAACAAACTGATTGTCTATGTGCCTCAAAAGCGTGGAAAGATCTGCCATTCTTTGGGGTTGTGGGGATTTTTGGCAGGAAAAGAAGGATCTGATCATGGAGCCACACAACTGAATCACAACCACTTGTTAGCATAGAAACATGGTGCCTGGGCTGGGGATGCAGCGCAAGTGGTACCGCGCCAACCTAGATGCACAAGGGCCTGAGTTCGATCCCCGGTACCACCAAAAAAAACAACAAAAAACAAAAAACATGATGCTTTGACTTATGCTTCTCTACAAACCTTACCTGCATTTGGGAAACAAGTAGAAAATAATTCACAACCCCAGAGTTGGTGCCATTATATTTCCTTGAGCTGCTGGCACAGTTTAAATCCTACCAACACCAACCTCAGGTGAAACTACCCTCTCATGGTACCAAGTCTCTGGAACCATATACATCTCCGGAAGACCCACAGGAGAAAGGGCAAGTGACCAAAAGGATCAAGCGTTCCCAAGTCCAAGTCTGGGAAGAAGTGAGATTTCACACTGCTGGGCCAAGTCATGGGTTAAAAAGACAGCAAGTAAGGTAGGGATAATCCTTGTAGCCTCAAAGACCTATATCTACAGAACCATCCCCTTTCTGGTGAACTCACGACAGAGCTATGAGTTCATGAGGGGCACTGAAAGTAGGACAGGATTCTGTTCTGTTGGCACTAATTACGTTCTTACCTGTGACATTCACTCTGTCCCCAGGCTGAACCTTGTCCACAAGATCATTGTGAGCAAAAAGGATGACAGTGTGTGGCGTCTGCCCTGCAGGCATGTCTTCAGGGGACTCCTGAAGTTTGATCTGAAGGAGAAACAGTAAAAAGAGAATGCTTGGAAGCTAAGTTAAAAAAAAAAAAAAACAAGCTGCTTTTGATGTGACAGGTTCATAAACATTTTGTAAAGATGTTGTTTATTGGAATGTTCTTTCAGGGGAAGGGGTTAATTAAGGTGATTCTTGTCGTCTGACACTATAAGGCTGTAATACATACCTTTGTGTAAATGTTAGCTCACATTTCTAACTTTCTCTTTGGAGTTACTGCTAGTAAATACCCCAGGGAAAGATGTCTGATAAAAGGTACCTGCTGAATGCTTGCCCCACGCAGAATACCATTTTATGAGCAGTGAAGAGTAGAGAGGGACAGACAACACACACAAATGAGCATGTAGCAGCTGTGGCAATGACAAATTTAGGGAATAGGAAATGGGGCAAGGCTGCATGCAAGGACTGCAGGTGGCAGGATCAGGAGGGGGTTAGAAAGGCCTTTCTTCTTCTGAAGCCAGTTTGAGAGTCTGATAGCTTCTGAGAATACCAAGATCCTGACAGCACGGCTTGTGCCTTTGGATCGCCAGCTGTTAGCTGTGGTCCACACTGGGAAAGAAACGGTTTCCACAGCACAACCAATGAAAACTTAACTCTTAACCTTGTATTTTAGTCAGTACATGATTTTCTGATCTTCTATTTTTCTGTGTATAATTTAAAACTTTTCATGACCGATGAGATAAAGGATCAAATTTCCTAGACAATAAAAATTTGTGACAAAAACTGGAGAAAAACTTTTCCATCCATTCCTTACCAGTAGAACAGTTGCCAAGAGATGGAAATAACCAAATAATTCTGATCATAAATGTTTTATGTACAGTCGCCTAACCCAAAAAGTACAGCTTTTTTTTTTTTTTTTTTTTTTTTTTTGTGAGACAGGGTCTCGCTTTGTAGTTTGGACTGGCTCTGGGCTCACTATGTAGCCTAGGCAAGCTTCGAACTCAGCAATCCTCCTGCCTCTGCCTCCTGAGTGCTGGGATTACAGGCGTGAGCCACCACGCCCGGCAAAGTACAGCTTTTTATAGTTCCTATAAATGCATCTTAGGTTAACTGTGATTTAACGAATAAAGCAAAAAGTAGGCTAATTTAAGCTGTTGACTTATAAATGAAGCTCTTAATAATATAGAGCATTAATAAGGAACTGATGCTCAGGGGCAATAATAGACACTGAGTCCCAATGTAGAAGCCTCTGTGTGTTCCAATTCCAACCCACAATCTGCTAACAAAACCCTTACGTCAGCATAAGAAATGGAAGCAACTGAAAGCCATTTAGGAAGAAAGGATGGATGCCAGAAAACAACAAATTAAATTTGGGATTCCGAGGATTCTGAAAGAGGAATAACAAAGGTGCAAGGCTGTGCCTAAAATTCAGGCAGCCACGTACCATCTGTTTGTCAGAGAAGAGGGAGCGGTTGTGGATCAGCGCCATGCTGTGGGTGGTGTGGCAGCGCCCACAAGCACAGGGCTCTGCAATGCGGCCACGGTCGATCTCCACTCTAGTCGTGTGGGAGCACACCTGGCACTGGAAGAAGGCCTCCTGCATCTCGGGTATCAGCTGGGACGTCCTGATGACCATGCCGCTGATGGTGATGAGCTGGTCAATGTCTGGGAGGGGACAGAGGTCAGATTGTCCACCATCACTCTACACCGGTGCAGAGGTGCTGGGGACAGCTGTGGTCAGTATCAATCATGCTGCACTGCGGCAGGGCAGAAACAGCTGGCAGAGGACCCTCAGCATGGGTCTAGGATGACCTTCCTGTGTCCAGTCTGTTATCCTCTCATTTGCAGCGCCACTAGAACATCCTGCAGTCTCAGGAAAAAGCAAGAGTGTAAAGCCAGATGGCCTTGACTGAGATAATCAACTTTGGAGACACTTATCCTTTCTCTGCCTCATCAACCAAAGTTGGGAAGAGGAATAAAGGACCTACCTCATCAGTAGTCAATGGTGGAGCCTGGTAGAGGAAAAGCACCCTACCTGCCCCTTAGCAATCATCATTACCTATCCAACTGAGACCCTCCTACAGTCCCATTTCCATTCGTGTCGTGCTTTCTCTATCTGGAGTAATTCTTCTGTGCCAAGTGAGTTACACGGCTCAGGACAGCCAACAAAGTACCACTGAGAACAAGGCTTTGCTGCTCCTGAAGATCATCCCAACCCCATAAGCAGCTACTGCTGATTCACAACACCTTTAGAATTTATTGGCTTGTGTTCCTTCCATTTATACTCCCTCATTTCCCTCTTTGCTAAACCTTCTTTTATTTTAAAATATAATTGGCAAAATTTGACCTCTTTTTGGACAAGAACTCACAGTACAGTCTAGGTGGCCCTGAACTCAGGGTGATCTTCCTGCTTTAGCCTCCCAAAACTGGGATTACGGGCATGTGCCACCACATCTGGCAAGTAGACAGAATCTGGTCAGCTGAATTACCTGGGAATTCCTTGATTAATAAAGGTAAGATTACTTCTGATCTGCTCTTGGAGTTACTAATGAAGCCCTACCTCTGAAAATCTAAACATACACCATTTAGTCCCTGCAACATCCCCACCATAACTCTCCCTCATAAAGACAATGTCAGGAACCAATTTCATAAGAGGGAAAAAAAATGCCACTTCTTCACTAAAATACTGAAGTTAAAAACCTCATTTTCCTGTCTTAGTCTCCCAGACTACTGGGATTACGGGTATGAGCTTATTACACGCTTAACTATTTATAACTATTATAATACCTCAATTTTCACGAGACAAATATCACATGTATCCTATAATTCACTCCTATGGCTGTCGTCAGGACCTGATGATCCATAATTAAGTTACTGTGAAATTCTACCAACTTCTTTCCAATATACCTTGCATAAAAGAAAACTTATGTGAACTTCAAAATCTTTTTTTTGAGACAGGGTCTCACTATGTAGCCCAGGCAAGCCTCGAACTCAGCAATCCTCCTGTCTCTGCCTTCCGAGTGCTGCAATTACAGACATGAGCCACCACGCCCAGCACTGTGGTATGTGGTATTGAGTGCTGGTGGGCATGAGTCATCACGCCCAGCATTGTATGTGGTTACCGGGATTGAACTCAGGACCTTGCACTTGCGAGACAGGCACCGGAAACACTGAGCTAAATCTCCGGCCTGAACTTCAAAATCTTAACTATCAATGGTTTAATGATTTTACATCAAACTCTATAGTTTAAATAGATAATCAAAGCTTTCTAAGACTTGTGTTTTCCAATCCCACAAAAATGCTGTTGCACATGCTCTTTGCCTTGGCCACCCTCTCAATGTCCATGTACAGCTCCATCTGAATCCTTATTTCTTCTTTCCAGTGTCTAGAGCAAGATCTGGCATTGAAGCTGAGTAATAGGATAGTTGTCTAGCATGTGCAAGGTCCTGGGCTTAGGCCCCAGTATTCACTCTCCATTGTCTTGAACATACTTCCTTAAGCTCGCTTTCAAAATCCTTAACTTGAATGCATGTACCTTTCATCACAATCTTTTCTGCAGAGGCCCAGCCCCACATTACTCTGAGCTACCTCCCACACTGCTCTTTCCTTACTATGCCTCATCTTTCATTTACTTCTCAAAGTAGGTTTCTTTCCTGAGCAGGATAGTGATCATATTCTGTATTTATTTTCCACTATAACTGAGAAAATGCCTTCCTATGGTAATAAAATAAAGGTAGATTTATCAATTTGGGTAAATTCACTTTCAGATAGAAAACTGTAAATTGTCACTATTTTTGGTTAATAACTTTGAAAACTTTTTTTTAATCAGTATGTAGATAGAAAACACAATGAATATGTTCATCATGGGAAATAGTACACATATAATCACATCTTAAATCTGCTTTATTTCTCCTTTAATATCTTCCCTATTAGCAGATTCCCTTCCTATTTCCATGTTGTTTGCCTGCATGTTTATCTTTTATTTCACTTTATTTTTATCAACTTATGTAATCCATCTCTAGCATCACAAATTCTTTTTAAAGTTCCTTAATGGAATAAGGTTTGTTTTTAATTTTGGTGCCTTCCTCTTATTAAGTACATACCTTCTGGATTCAGGTTTCTCATATTCTTTGTCTTTAATGCATTGAATGGTCTTACTTGGATCTGATGTTCTAAGATGGAGTCAGGGTAACGCTCAAAGAATATCTCGTTTACAGCCATGTCAAAAGTTGGGATAACCTCCTACAAAATATAAAGATGTCTAGTTATGTTTGTATTCTTACCTGGGGATTAAATATAAAAAAAAACAAAAGATTTCATGTTAACAGAGTACAAAAAGTCATGACATATTCCCAAGCATTACTCTATAGAACCACACACATGCCATTTTCAAGAACTCTCTTACCTGGTCATTCACATTTGGGATTTGTGTGTGACATTGTACATGAAAGCACCTTTTCAATATACTGGCCTATTTTATGTTTTGGAATTATCAAGAGAAAGGAGCCTGAGCTCATTTTATTTTTCTTCCATAATGAAATGGTATTAAGATAGATGAAATCACTTTTCACCCAAACTTAATACTGTGCTCATTATACTGATGAAACCAGCTTCTGGAAGGTTAAGGAACTTGACAAGTTTGAAGCTACAAAGCAGCAAAGTCTATATTCACAATTCTAGTATACTTATCTCAAAAGTCAATACCTAAATGAATACAGTTGATGTATCATTAATAAAATCTAGGACAATTTAGCAAAATTTGGTCTCAAAAAATAAAAACCAGGACTGGGGACATAGCTCAATGCAAAGGCTTTGGGTTCAATCCCCAGCAAACCACCCCCCTGAAATTCCACTTACTACATGAAATCCAAGACACATATTATAAGATTCATCATTATCTTAAGAAATTCTCCTAATTAAAGTATGAAATGTCAATGATAGTAATATACTGTATATTTGAGGAATATTCAACTATGAAAAAATATACACTTTAAAGGAAAACATGGTTTTCTTTAGTGTTTGCGAGCCCCTTCCTTTTACCAAAAATCATGCTATCCAGAAATGTTTTTCTAGACAGTTGTCATTAATTCATGAAGATAAAAGCTGGATTCTAACCTGTGGATAGGAGATGAGCTGCCTGTATAAATTCTTGTCAAACAATTTTATGTGTTCACAGTTTACATTTAAAAATGGCTCCCCAATAACATTAATCTGTAAGATAAAAAGAATAAGTTGTATTTTGCTGATTTTATAGTTTTAGGTTACACAACTTTAATTTACATGTAAGTGTACTGTATTACCTCCACAAGTCGTTGCATGTACAGAGGTTCAGTAATATCTATGCCAACATTTTCTTCTTCTTTAGCCAGAGGGTCAATAAAACGTTGAAGAAATCTCTTGATGTGAAGAGAAAGAATGTTAAGCTTAATGAACTTAAGAATAAGCAAGCATTAATATACAGAAAGTTTTAAGTATGAGATAGATACATATATAATATGTTATATAAAATATATACATAAATCTTCAAAAAATACCAACCATTCTGCCCATAGGCATTACCACTACTTACCTATAGACCGTGCACAACATTCTCAAACTCCTGAAGCATAAATTTTAACACATACAACTCACCTGAAAATTTTCTTTGCATGTCGCAACATTTACATCTGTTCCCCAGATAACAAGTTTTTGGCCTAGAGATTGTTCACTTGCCACTATATCTTCTGCTGCTGCCTGCAGAGAAAAGTGACAGAGCCAGGTCAATGCAATTACCCATTTCAGGCTCCCAAGATGATGCTCTCAGAGGGCTGGTGGATACTCACTCCATCAGAGTGCAGATCCACCTGCAGACCTTTGCGAGCAGAGCCCAGGTCTGGCCTCTGTCTCACAGGTGTACCTCTAACCCCACTCCTTGGAGTTCCCTCCACGCGAGAGCTGGGAGTGCCATATGTCAGTGGTGAGCTAATATCAAAGTCCATAGGAATAGCTATAGAAACAAAACTCAAAGTTAACAGTGCAATTCAAATCCAAAATTACAGCATGTTTGCTCGTCTGTGATCTAAATGCAAAAGAAATGATTCTGAATGTTTTATGTACAAAGCAATGTGTCTACTCTACTCAATATGTCCTAACATGAATTGTCTCTGCTTTATTCTACAGGTCTTTTGGAGAAGGGCCTATGCAGAGAGAATATTTAATATCAAAGGAGCAAACCTGACCAGCTGTTTTATCAAGCACAGTGGAATCTCTATCCTCAGAAACCTACCTGAGGAATGCATCTGCGGAGGGCTGGAAAACAAGACATCCTGAGCCACAGGACTCTGCAGGTCCGCTCCAGGTGAGGTGGGCATTGGCTGCAACTCTCCAGTGCTAGTGGAGTCCTCGCCTCTACGTCTCTGAGCGGGAGATGATCTGGCGGGAGATGACCTGGCATCTTCGCTTCGGGCTTGTGTTTGACACAAAACAAAGACAGGCATTGAGGCTCTGGTTTAGTCTCCCAGAATTTACCTCTTGGGATGTCTGAGTCAGTACTTCACAAACTAAATTAAATCGAGATAGACGGGCACGAGCATGTTGAACCCACCTAAACCAGAAACCACCCCGGGGTTGGGGGAGACAAATGCTTAGAGTAGTTGAGTGTAGGTGCAAAAACAAAGTGGTACACGTCTGGGGCAATTACCCGCCCACGAGCAACCAGGTCTCCGGGTCGCCGCCGAGCAGGCGGAAGGGGCGGAGACTAGAAGGGGATTTAGGGCTCAAGCGCTCCCGGATAGAGGGGCAGGAGAGACTCACGCGTCTGGGAAGGGGTGGCCAATCCGCGCCGACTGCTGCGGCGGCTCGGGGTGGACACCGGCGATGACATGATGCTGGGGTCCTGAGCGACAAGGACAGGCTGGTGCTACTCTCGCCTCTTCCGCACCCTTCTCGCCCCGCCGGTCCGTGCGTCCCCACCGAGTTCTGCACTGTGTCCTCTCAAACCGCGTGCGCGCGGTTACCCGGGAAAGACAGTCCCCTGGCGATTTACACGCACTCCCAAGGAAACTCGGAAGGGTACGGCTGGACACAACACAAGTTTGGCTGAAGGTTCCCGCCGGCTGAACAGTCGTCACCGCCCCCGACGGCGCTTCCCAATCGTAGGGGCGCTCTCGCGTGGCTCCGCCTTCGGAAGGTGCCACTGTGTACCGACAGGGTGAACTGAACTACTTCCTGCGGAAATCAAGCGAAGTGACTGCTAAGCTCTCCCTTCTGTTGAAATGGTCTGGCCGCATTTTCGCGGGAAATCTAGGGAGTACCACAAGACCAATTGGCGGAGGGGTGTCTCTTCCTGTAGCATGAGCTAAGATTGCATTTGTTGGTCTCTTATTTAATTGAAAAGACACCCTAAATACATTTTCACTCTTTATCTAGGAGCAATGTTGTCAGTCTTGACCAAGACCCCAAATTGTGTCTTTCTGCCCTTTACTACACCCTAACAGTTTAAGTATCGTCCACATTTATTTCCACAGGTTAAACAATTGGGCTCCTTTTTTCTACTTAAATTTAGCTGTGTACGTGCTACCTGGGCTACGTGCTACGCAGTCGTAGAACTGTCAGTACGTTAACATTGTGTGAAGGCGCACTGTTATACCCCAAACTTTTTCATCGTCCCCGTGAGAAAGGCCTAAACCAGGAATTTCCGGCGACAGCCTATTGGGAGGTTCCCGCGGCCGTGGCTCCGCCCCGCGCCCAGCTCCAGCCGCTGATCCCTTCTTGGGTTCCGTGCGCGTGCGCGGGGACTGGAGCGGAAGCGTCATGGCGGATTCCACAGCGGGTGTGGAGGGCAGCCTGGTGCAGCTGCAGAAGTTTTTGTCCACCGCGGACCACTACAGCGCCGCCACGGCCAGTTATCAGCTGATCCGCGGCCTGGGCCAGGAGTGCGTGCTGAGCACCAGCTCTGCTGTGCAGGGTGGGTACCATCCCGCGTTACCTGTGGCCCACTCGTTCGGCGAGTCGTGTGGGAGTCAGCCCACCGTTTTCCCCTCCCGAGTATGCCTGGAGTAGTTTTAAGTGTCCTGAAGTTTTGTGGACGTGTTTAAAAATCAATTTGCCCTGCTGTCCCCCCGCAGCATCAGAAGAAAGGTATTTTAAAATAGTTTTGGAAATTGACCGCAAAGTGGTAATCATTGCGCTCCAAAATGGGGCTTAGAGGAAGTGTTCTTTTACCTCAGTTTCTCCTAAACATTATAGTAACTGTCCCATCGTTATATTTGCTGTACCTGATCTTGAAAATAATCATATAAATACAATTGAAAATTTTTCTTTTTTTCTTTGCGGAAGGGGTCTTGCTTTGTAGTTCAGGCTGGCCCTGAGCTCACTGTGTAGCCCAGGTAAACCTCGAACTCATGGCAATCCGCCTGCCTCTGCCCCCCGAGTACTGGGATTACAGGCGTGAGTTACCATGCCCAACATTATGTGGTTTTTTTGAGAGAGGTTTGGTTTTGCAGTGCAGGCTGGTTTTGAACCCACCCTGTGCCCAGCCTGGACTTGAATTTGGCATGATCCTCCTCTCTCGTCCCTGAATGCTGAGATTAAAGGCACGTTCTACTGAGCCTGACTCTCATGTTGTTCTTTTAACTTTTTGACAATCCCTGTATAAGAACCCCCCTCCCCAACAGGGTCTTGCTTTGTAGTTCAGGCTGGCCCTAAAGTCACTATGTAGTCCAGACAAGCCTGGCACTCAGCAATCCTGCCTCTGCCTCCTGAGTGCTGGGATTACAGGCATGAGCCACCAAGCCCAGCATTTGTGGTATGTGGTACTGATTGCTGGTGGGCATGAGCAACTACGCCTGGTATTGTTGTATGTGGTTACCAGGGATTGAACCAGGGACGTTGCACTTGCTGGGCAGGCGCCGGAACCACTGAGCTAAATATCTGGCTCCAAGGATATATTAATAATAGGGAAATGGAAAATTTACAAAGAACATTATATAATTGCTTTCTGTCTTCAGTGTTTCAGGGTAGAATTCTTTTTTTTTTTTTTTGAGACAGGGTCTTGCTTTGTAGTTCAGGCTGGCCCTGAGCTCACTATGTAGCCCAGGCAAGCCTCAAACTCAGCAATCCTCCTGTCTCTGCCTCCCGAGTGCTGGGATTACAGGCATGATCCACCACACGGGCACTGTGGTTTGTGATATTGATTGCTAGTGGTCATGAGTCACCACGCCCAGCATTGTATGTGGTTACGGGATCAAACTCAGGGCCTTGTGCCAAGCGCTGGAACCATTGAGCTAAATCTCCAGCCCAAGAATTCATTTTTGTTACTTGTTTCTAAAGTAGTTTCAAGTTTATTGTCAATATACAATACACTGAGAGATTATAAGAGAATTATTTTTCTTTTGCTGGTATAACAACTAATGAAGTTATTAGTTTAAAACAACACTGTTGTGGGGCCAGCGATTTAGCTCAGTGGTTCTGGCATCTGTCTTGCAAGCACAAGGTCCTGAGTTAGAGCCCCAGTACCACATACCACAGTCCCAGGTGTGGTGGCTCACACCTGTAATCCCAGCACTTGGGAGGCAGAGACAGGAGGATTGCTGAGTTTGAGGCTTGCCTGGGCTACATAGCTCAGGGCCAGCCTGAACTAAAAGTAAGACCCTGTCTCAAAAAAAAAAAAAAGAAAAGAAAAGAAAAAAGACACAACACAACAACACAGTTGCTATCCTTAAAGTTCTGTAGTCAGAAGCTGAACTTTGGTTTTACCAAGCTAGAACCAAGGTATCAAACAGAGCTGCTTTCCTTTGTGAAGCCTCTAGAGGAGAATCTATTCCCTTATTCAGGTTGTAGCACTGAAGATGCTGTTTCTTTGCTGATGTTTTTTGCTTCTAAAATTTGCCCACTGTCTATGGATTACAGCTGCTTTGCCCATCTTCAGAGCCATCAACAGCATGCAGTGTCCTTTGAGGGAGAGGTTTGAATTGCTCTGCTTTCCATCTCTTTGACCTATTCTACTTCCCTTTCTCTATACTGATACTAATTCTCAATGTTGGGTGTGATCATGATGTACATATAAAATGTACCAATATTCAAATAAAATAAATTACAATTGTAAAAAAATAAGATTTTTTTTACTAGTGAATGTTAATATCACAGAACACTGGGGATTGTTTGGGAATTTGGAATGTGCTTTTAAAATATCCTGGTAATTATGAGTTCCATTACCCTCTCCCTTGCTTCCCTCCTCCTGCTGACCCCCTTGCACATCTTGGAAAGTATGTGTCCTGATTTCCTGTCACTTCCTCATTTCCTGTCATCTTCTGATTGATTGACGTATTTTTTAGGTTTCTCAATTAAGAGATAACATAGTATATTTAAATGTCTGAGTGTAGCTAGTTTTACTGAACATGATGGTTTCTAATTCATGTAAATGGATAACTCTACCTTTCTCTTTAAGTACTGACTACACTGAGTCTAAGGTAGTCTCCCCATTTTAAAGTCAGCTGATTAGCAGCTCTAATTCCATCTGCAACCTTGATTTCATTTGCCATGTAAAATTAGTATCCAGAATGTAACACTAAAGATTGGGGGATGGGGGCCGGAGATTTAGTTTAGTGGTTCCAACGCCTGCCTCACAAACACAAGGTCCTGAGTTTGATCCCGGTAACCATACAATGTTGGGTGTGATGACTCACGCCCACCGGCAATCAATACCACATACCACAGTGCCAGGCATGGTGGCTCACGCCTGTAATGCCATCACTCAGGAGGCAGAGACAGGAGGATTGCTGAGTTCGAGGTTTGCCTGGGCTACATAGTGAACTCAGGGCCAGCCTGAACTACAAAGCGAGACCCTGTCTCAGGAAAAAAAAAAAAAAAAAGATTAAGGGATGGACTTTGTTGGAGTGGGATGGTTATTTTAACTACTATATCCTTGTTGAATTATCATCCAGAAGTTTTGGTTTACCTTGTCTCAATTTTGCAGTTTTAGAGCTAGTGTGTTATCACTTATAAACTTTCATTGAAAACCATGTAATCCTCTTACAAGTGCTTTATGAAATGTTTCTTGGCAACTTTCTTACCTTTTTTTTTTTTTTTAATTTTTGGTCCAGCATTACAGACTTCCTTAGTTTTTTCCAGAGAGTTCGGATTGCTCGTATTTATTCGGAAATCACTTAACACTGATGAAGTAAGTGCAAAACTTACTCTTTGTTTCTTGTATATTCCTGTGTATGTTGGAGTAATTCTTATTCTTACCTACATTTACTATTTATTTTTTATTACAGTTTCGTGATTGTAGAGAAGAAGCCCTAAAATTTTTATGTATTTTCTTAGAAAAAATTGGCCAGAAGATCATGCCTTATTCTCTTGATGTTAAGGTAAAGTGGAAAAAAAAAAAATCTCATCACATTTTAGCTTATGATGTAAAGAATTTAGGTTTTTATTTTATTTATGGATTTCTTTTTGAGAGGTTTATTTCTCCTTGGCTGTATTACAAATGAAGTGAGATTTTGATTATTTGTGTTAAATTTAATAACACTCTAGTCCAAGAAGCTGATAATTCTTCAGAACTATCTTGATAATTTTTTGCACATTGGATAAAGTCTTTTACAAAAAGCCATAAGAAATTGGACTTGTTTGAACTGTGGGCAAACTCTGGGGCACTTTAGAAGATAACTTTAAAGAACTCTCCCTGTCTCTCATGTCTTCTCTTCAACAACTGTCTGAAAGGTTGTCTCCCCTGCTATATTCTGCCCTTACCAGCTTTCCGCCTGGAACTAGCAATCATAAGTTTAGGTTGTTCTCAGCCTTGTTTATGCCTTTAAAAAGTGCCACATATTAGGGAAAGTTGTGTTGGTCCTAAAGTTGTGTCTGGTTCATAATGTGTTAAGAATTGAAGAAGAAGGTGTTCAATCTGAGGTCGTTTGTGCAAAGGCACTATTGGCCATCCATATTTGTAAGTCCCTGTTCATGGATTCCTTTTGCAGGTTAAAAATATTAAAAACAGCTTGGCGTGGTGGCTCACAACTGTAATCCTAGCACTCAGGAGGCAGAGACAGGAGGATTGCTGAGTTCGAGGCTTTCCTGGGCTATGTAGTGAGCTCAAGGCCAGCCTGAACTACAAAGTGAGACCCTGTCTCAAAAAATAAATAAATAAATAAATAAATAAATAAATAAATAAATAAATACAAACAAATTGCATTGGTGTCAAACATGTAAGACTTCCTTGTTAGTCTCCCAATAATGTAGCACAGCAAATATTTGTAGGGCTTCACACTGTATTAAGGATTATAAATAATCTGGAGGAGATGATTTGAAGCATATGTGTAGGTTATATACAAATGCATCATTTCATACAAGGAATTTGAGCATTTTCAGATTTTGGTATCCTAAACTAATCCCCACAGCTCCTGAGAAACAGCTATATTTTTAAAATTATAATTAGCTGAAATTATAAAATGTTATTTTTAATGATTATCAGTCTTTTTAAAAAGGCTTTTATTTTACTGTCTCTCAATTTCTAGTCCATTTTGCTTATAATCTTAATTTTATTTTGTTTTGCTTTTTTATCTTTTGAGACAGGGTTTTGCTATGTAATTCATACTGGCCTTAAACACACTGTCTAGCCCAGGCCAGCTTCGAACTCACAGTGATCCTTCTGCCTCAGCCTTACAGGCATGTTCCACCGTGCCCAGCTCTTAATATTGAAAACAAAACTTGTCTGAGATGTAGCTCAGTGGCACTGCACACCTACCTGGCAAGCTCAAGGTCCTGAGTTCAGTTTCTGTTACCAAAAACAAATTTTTTTTAACTTAAAAAATTTTAAAAACTTCATCAGTATTAGAAGCAGCTGATACTTGTAGTGTATCTCACTTTGCAAAGTTCTTTCATGTACATTTTAACTACTTTTTTTTTTTTTTTTTTTTTTGAGACAGGGTCTCGCTTTGTAGTTCAGGCTGGCTCTGAGCTTACTATGTAGCCCAGGCAAGCCTTGAATTCAGCAATCCTCCTTCTTCTGCCTTCCGAGTGCTGGGATTACAGGCGTGAGCCACCACGCCTGGCTGTTTAACTACTTTTTAACTTTTTAACCTCGGCTGGAACTCTAGAGTCTACTGAGGTGTCCATTTATTTTAGGTTTTTAAGGTTTTATTGTAATTACAACCATAGCATATTGTATTAATGTTTTAAGGATTTTATTTTGGTTATTTTTTTTCTGATGGTACCAGAAACTGAATCCAAGACCTCTTGCATGTAAGGCAAGTATTCTGCAACTGAGTTTGACATCCAGTACTTTTTTTCCTCAGTAAGATGCTCAAGTTGGCATCTAGTGTACAATCCTTCTGCCTCAGCCTCTAAGTAGCTGGTAGCTGGGATTACGGCCATGTGCCCTCACATGTGGCTTTTGTAAATTTTTATCTGTGTGCTTATATACTCTAAGGCTATAAATTTAAGAAATAAATACTAAATGTTAATGTGTTGTAGTTTAACATTATTCCCCAGAGATATAAGTGTTAGCTATTAAATGTCCTTTAGTCTTATCGATGATTTTGATATGTCTCCTTTTAAACCTAGAATACATGTACCAGTGTTTATACAAAAGACAGAGCTGCTAAGTGTAGAATTCCAGCCCTAGACCTTCTCATTAAGGTAATTTTTATATTTTTAAATATTTTATGTTAAGCATATAATTTATAAAACTGAAAATTGGAGTTTGTTTTGAGTGAGAGTTTTGGAAGTGCATAGGGTTGAATCATGTAGACGTGAGGGTAAGATACATGTTTCCAGCCATTACCTAACAGTATCCCAATAATTTGTTCTCATATACTCCTAGGTATTAAAAGAAGAATTTGGGGCTGTGAAGGGAAAGGAGGAGAAAAGATAACTATAGAATTTACTGTTTTTCCATTTGCCATCCTTAATCGCCCTTGGTGAAAGCTGTTAGGACTTGCCAAAAGATGACTTTGTTATGTCTTTCAAGATTTTTGTCCTGAAACCTTGGCAGTAGGAATGGCAGTGTTGTATTTTGGTGGTCTCTAGGGCTCACTCATCTGTGTGTATCTCTATTTCAGAACTCCTTTGATCCTGGTTGGCCTTTGGTCTTGAATGCCTCCAAGGGAATGTTTCTAGTCATGTTATGGTTTTCTGGGAAAATTAAAATTAAGCCCAGACCTTCTTTGTCTTGTGTTTTCCCACCACCCACATCCAGCCTTACCTCCCCATTCATCTCAGTAGATGTGAGTCCTGAGTGAAAATCCCCTAGTGACACCGGGTTCTGAAGTTTTGATGTGCATAGATGCACAAAAGTAGAGAAAGCTTTTCCTATATCTTTCTCTGTAGAAAATGCCAATTTGTGTTCTTTTAGTTACTTCAAACTCTAAGAAGTTCTAGAGTCATGGATGAATTTAAAGTTGGAGAATTATTTAATAAATTCTATGGAGAACTTGCATTAAAAACAAAAGTGCCAGATACAGGTGAGACTTACTTCAATGTTATTTAAAATATTTAATTTATTTTGTTGTTTTGGAGACTGACCTTAAACTCACTGTGTACCCCAGGCTGGCTTCTAACTTGTGGCGATCTTCCTGCCTCAGTCTCCTAAGTGTTGGGAGTACAGTTGTGCACCACATGCCCAGCTTTTAAATGTTTTAATAAATTAATATCGTGTAGACTTAATGTTTTCTTTACCAAGGTTTTAAGTGTTTTACAGATGAGTCTTTTTTTTGTTGCTGAAAATATACCAAAATGGAAAATAAAACAAAAAAGACTTCTATTATAAAAATATTAATCTTTACAAAGTAATTCCTTTATGCAGAAAACACATTAAATATAATTTAGTTTATAATAATTGACTGGCATAAAACTTGGGAAAGATTCTAGTACACAAAACTAGGTATTTTGTATGTTTTACTAGAAAATTGCCTTTTAACTAAATGGCCTTTTTCTCTTACTCATTTTTATTACGTTAAATTTGTTGACCTTTTGTTGCCTTTAAATTTAATTTTAGGATTTCTTTCATCAAAATTTTATTTTTCAGTGTTAGAAAAAGTATATGAGTTACTAGGAGTATTAGGCGAAGTTCATCCTAGTGAGATGATAAATTATTCAGAAAACTTGTTCCGGGCATTTCTTGGCGAACTTAAAACACAGGTAAGAGGAATTTAATGATACCTTGCTTGCATAGAGTTAGTTGCTTTTTTCTCACTGAGTAATAGCTTCCTAAAACTTTTTTAGATGACATCAGCAGTGAGAGAGCCCAAACTGCCTGTTGTGGCTGGTTGCCTGAAGGGATTGGCCTCACTTATGTGCAACTTTACGAAGTCCATGGAAGAAGGTATTGCTGGGCTTTTCTTTCTGTATTCAAAAAATGCATGAGTCTTAACAAAAATTGCCTATTTTTTGGACTTCTGAACCACTTGTGAGTTCATACGCGGTTGTGCAAAATAATCCAGAGAGACCTGTGCGCCTGCCCTGTTTCCCCTAAAGATGATGTCTTTCGTAACTCTAATGTGACAGATAACATAGTAGAATACTATCCACTGACCTTTATCACACCTCACTGATTTTACATGCATGCGTGTAATTGTGTGTGTGTGTGTGTTTGTGTAGTTCTCTACAGTTGTGTCAAGATGTAGGTTTGTGTGCGCAGTTAAGGTGCTGAACGTCATCACGAGAATCCCAGGCATCATCACAGGAGTCCTGTGAGCTTTCATGGCAGGTTCTCCCTCCAGCCTCCCCAGGGATCATTAACCCTGTCTCCATCTGTGGAGAGTCAAGGAAGTTGCACAGATGGACTGAATATGTAACTTCTTTGTATCTGACTTGTTTCACTTAGCATAGTTAGCCACATTGGCCAGTGTCAGAGTTTTCTTCCTTTTTAATCCTGAATCATATTCCATGTTCTGTTTATTTATTTATCCACTAATGGATACTTTGTTTTTGCTTCCCACTTTTTAGTTACTGTCAGTAGTGCTGCTGTGAATACTGGTATACACATATCTGTTGGGAGTCCCTGCTGTTAGTGCTTTTGGATCATTACCAGATGCACGATTACTGGATCACTTAAGTTTCTGAGGAATTAACATAGTGTTTTCATGGTGGCTGTGCTGCTTTATATTCCCACAGTGCATAGGGTTCCAGCTTCTCCACTTCTCAGTAGCACTTTTTATTTTTTGATTTTTTTGGTAATAGCCCTTCTAAAGGCTGTGAAAAGCTACCCCACTGCAGTTTTGAGTTGAGTTTCATTAATGAGAAAGGATGTCATATGTCTTTCTTATACCTATTAGTTATTTTTGTATCTTTTGAGACTGTCTCGAGATCTTTTGCTGGTTTTTTTAGATTAACTTTAATTGACTTTTTGTTGGTGTTGAATTAGTTAGATATTCTAGATTTTATCAGAAACATGATTTCAAATATTTTCTCCATTCTGTTGATTGTATCTTTGAAGCACAAAAGTTCTTTCTTTTGGTAAAGCCCATTTTATCTATTTTTGTTGTTGTTACCTAGGCTTTGAGTATCATATCTGTAAAATCATTGCTAAATCTCTATGTGATTGCTTTTGTGCCTTTGCTTTTTTAGAGACAGGGTCTAGCTCCATAGTTCAGGACTAGCCTGTGTAGTCTAGGTTGGCTTCAAACTCTTTGTAGTCTTCCTGCCTCAGCCTCCTGTGTGCTGAGCTTCTGTGCCTTTATTTAAAAAAAAATCAGGTGTGCTCACTTTGGCAGCACATACACTTTTTAAAAAAGCCAGTTGAGCCTATTTTTATAGGCCTTTTTAGTTCCTGCAATTCTGCTAGTGAATCTTGTTTGTGGAAATTGTTGATTGGGTTTAATTTGTGGCTTACTTATATCTACACCAGGCAAAGTCATAGAGAGAGAAAGCAGAATGGTTGTTTCAGGGGATGGGAGGGAGTGGAAAATGTAGAGTTATTTAGTGGGTACAGTCTTTCTCTTGGGGATATTGAAAAAGTTTGGGTGTAGAAGGTGATGGTTATATAACTGAAAATATTTAATGCCACTAAATTGTACCCCTTATACTGTGCTGAAATGGTGAAACGTTACATAGGTTTTGTGACACTGAGGAGAATTCGTATGACAGTGCTTATACAGAGCTCACTGAAGAGCAGGAAGGGATACGGGGGGAGTGGCAGGAGGCAGAGCCTCGGAGGAGGTAGTGCCCGGGTGGTGGCCACTGCCCCCCTGTGGTTCAGGCCCCTTGCAAGCTCACTGATGCCACTGTAACATTGAGGACTGCGTGGTGCTGTGTCTGCGCACTGTACTTACAGTGTTATATCCTGTGTCAGTGATTTATTTTTCCAGTAATGGAGATTGAAACCAGATCCTTGCACTTGCTAAGCAAGCACACTACCCCAGCCCTTCAACTAATGTTTTTCCCCCTCACTAATTTTTATTTTTTTCAGTCTTAGTTCAAATGATGCCACGTCTAGGAAGCCTTTATTGACTGCCTACAGCCAAAAGCTTTTCCTTGCTTTGAACTTCAAAGGAGCTTTATTGTACCTTTATATAGGCACCACTTTAACAAAAAAATGGATGTTGATTTTTTTTTTGTACTTATTTTCTGTTAAGGAAAAAAATATACTCGTTTAATTTTTCATAAATAAGCCCTGAAGGCTGAAGCAAATCTGGTGGGTTTTCAATATGAAAATAAAATATAAAAACTGTTCTTGCAGTTATTTCCAATAGAACTTGCCTATAACACTAATGTCATGGAACTGTATATGGTGATTGTAAGAGGCAAGGTTAGGCCAGCAATCCAGGAGTTATTTCAGGGTATCTGCAGTTGTAAGTACTGCCAGGATGTATTCTTGGTGCAAATGGGAAAAGGCCTCTCTGACCCCATCCTCCTGCAACTCCTATTACATTAACATCTGGGTTGTCTTCATATACATTGGTTCTGCGGTCAAAGCAAACCATTTGCTGTTGTGTCCCAGACATTGTTAAAAAGCAAAGAAATTAGTGATAAGTAGACCATGGCTTCTTTATAGATGCGGTGAATAATTTGGTGAGAGACTGTTACATAAATAACAATGATATTAATCAAGCCAGAAAAAAGAACTGTATTGTTCAAATCTCCTAGTGCTGGGACAAAATACCTGACATCTTCAAACTTAGGGCATTTAATTTGCCTCACCTTTTGAGGGGTTTCATAATTGGCTGGCTCCCAGGCAGAAACACAGTGGAAGTTCATGCCAGAGAAAAGCAGCTCAACTCATGGTATCTGGGAAGCAGGGAACAGGGAAAGCCTGACAAGAAGAGGAAAGGAACTGATATTAGTCTTCAAGGTCCCGTCCCCATGAGTCATTTTCCTCAAGGATCCTCTGCCTCCTTGTAGCACATTCATCTGTGAACTCATCAAAAGGTTAATTTACTGATGACAGACATGAATGCTCTCATAATCCAAGCACCTCTCCAGGAGTTCACTACTTAATCCAGTTAAATTGCCGATCAAGATAATGTGTGCAATAAACCTCAATTGTTGGCCTGTTCTGTCTTCTCTTCCACATAAATTCCCTAAGGCCAGAAGTCATATCTTACTCACATTTATAATTTCATATAATAATTTGTCATGTATTGCGTATAGAATAAATACCTGGAAACAGAGGGAAAACAGCATGATCAGTCTTGAGTGAGTTATTTCATTCAATCCTGTAAACACACCTAAAAGAAAGTATAAATTATCTCTGTACAGACAAGAAAACTGAGGCTCTGAGAGGATTAACTAAGAGAGTTTAGAAATGTGGAAGTAGCCAGGCATGGTGGCTCACGCCTATAATCCCAGCACTTGGGAGGCAGAAGCAGGAAGATTGCTGAGTTCGAGGCTTGCCTGGGCTGCATAGTGAGCTCAGGGCCAGCCTGAACTACAAAGCGAGGCCCTGTCTCGAAAAAAAAAAAAAAGAAATGTGGAAGTAGAATTTAAAACTCATGTCTTTGTTATTTCAGATTGTTTTTGCTTCCCTCCAGGAGTAACTGCAGCACTAATAACTTATAGTTGTCTATCTGGATCAAATGGTGGAAGATTATATACTACTAAATGCGTAGGAGACTGTTGGAATTAATATATTCCTGTATGAGGCTTGGGTCTAGTCACTCATATCACAAAAGAATAAAATAAAGTTTATAATTGGTAGAGTATGTCAGACATATTGTTATGATTTGTAACAAAGACTTTTTTATTTCCCCAGACCCCCAAACTTCAAGGGAGATTTTTGATTTTGCACTCAAAGCAATTTGTCCTCAGGTAGGATTAACATTGTAATTCATTTGCTGTTGAGTTTATTTTCAAACACTAATAGTGAATTTTTTTTCTGAAATAGATTGATCTGAAGAGATATGCTGTGCCTTTGGGTAAGAGTCTGTCTTTAATAAGGTATAATTTAGATTATTAAATCAACATTACAAGTAAGTTTTTCTTTAAGCTACTAATGAAAATACTTCTGATAACATCTATGATATTTCTATTATTTATAGGGAGGCTTTTGAGTGTTTACTATACAATTTAGTTGAAACAATCACAGTCAGGTTACATGATTTAAGATATATTTCAGGGAATCCTTCAGGGGATCAAGGCTGTTTAATTCTGACTTGACCAAATAAATCCTGATCCTCTTTCTGACTCTGGGGTTCATTGGCCAGATCACAGGCCTGCTGGTGGCAGTAGAGAGCTCTGTGGGACCCCTGGATTACAGTACAATAATGTACTAAATTTTCAAGGACATGGCTTTAATTTTGACACGTATCTGGAGCTTTGTTAATTCCCTCTTTAGGTTTGTGTTGTTTCATATTAAGTACAATGGTTTTTGTCTTACAGCTGGTCTACGCTTATTCACCCTCCATGCATCTCAGTTTAGCACTTGCCTTCTAGACAACTACATAGCTTTATTTGACGTACTGTCAAAGTGGTGCAGCCACACAAATGTAGAACTGAAAAAAGCTGCATATTCAGCCCTGGAATCCTTTCTGAAACAGGTACTACAAAGTCATCTTCCATTTAAAATGTTTTTAGAAAATAATTAAATTCGAATGTTATGCCTGCATACTTGAAAAATAAATACCAGGTGATCTACTAGTTCTTGTAAAATTTAGAACAGAATGCTTTACTGTTGATCATGCATGTGGGTGGCAGCTATACTGAGAGAGCTAGAGAGATACCAGATTAGATCAGGACACACCAAGATCGAGGTCAGTGTGACTGAATGAAGGGAGGAGGGAGGGATGATTGTGCTGGAGGTGTGATTGATGGTCTCAGGGATATCCTGAGGATCCAGAGGTGTCCGGAAATCCCTATTGTCAAGTTAGGCACTACGAAGCCAGGCTCCTAGGTTGGATCTGATGAAAAATACTTGATATCCTCAATAAAAGTTTTGTTTAGAGCACTGTGAGAAATGGGTATGTGGCAAATAATCATTTGTAATAGAAAAATGTGAATATTTAAATTTTTAAAAAGTATTACACTGAAAGACATCAGCATTAATTGATTTACCTCTCAGAAGTCTCCCCTTTGCTACTTTCTGAAGCAGTTTGGGAATTCTCTTTCATCAATGTCTTTAGTTATGCTGTCATAGCTGTTTTGATATCCCAAATTGATTCAGCTTGGTCATTTTGACTTTGGGGAAGAGCCAGAAATTACACAGCACCAGATCTGGTAAATAAGGTGAATCAGGACAGATTAATGTTTTTATGAGCCTGTCTTTTCCTTGGGTAGCATTTGCCAACAATATTCATTGTATGGTAATTACTTTGTAAAGACACTCATGAAAGAGGACTTCTGAAACTGCTTTAGAAAGTGGCAAGAACAATGGAATAAGTGTGTTCGTAATGAGAGGGAGTGATTTGAGGGGTTAGTTGCAATGTGTGTTTTACTGTAGTTACGTGCTTTTGAAAGTAAATGTTCACTGTGCAGTTTGATCATCCCTTGTAAATTCATAGGCTAGTCCATGAAAACTCATGTGAACTGTGCTACAGACAATGTTGGCCTGAGATACAGTTTGATGTGTCAAAGTGGGGAAAGTGCTTTTGTTGTCTGTCCAGATCTTGCTTGATTCCTACAAAACTGAAATAGGTACAACCTCCTTCTATCCCTGCCAACTTAGTGTTCTGCTGTTCTCAACATTCTTATCAGCTTCTTTCTCTTACTGGTATTAAGATACTGCTTTTCTTCCTGGATCTCCTTATAAAAACTTCTATTTAATTGGCTAGTCATTTGTTAAGGAAAATAAAAATTTGTGGAATATTTTTTAACCTGTTCATACAAGTATGTTTGGAATTTAATAAATCTGCTTTTAAGAAGTAGAATTTTAATCTTGGCATAGTGGTACACACCTATAATTCCAGGATCTGGGAGGCTGAGGCAGGAGGATCACAAAGTTGAAGCCCTACCTGGACGATTTAGTGAGGCACTGCCTCAGAATCTATAAAAAAGGCTGAGGGCTCAGTGTGAAGGCCTTGGCTTCAATCCCTAGTGCCACAAAAAAGTACACAAATATGTATGTTAAATAAAAGAATGGAGGGCCAGGGATTTAGCTCAGTGGTTCCAGCACCTGTCTAGCAAGTGCAGTGTCCCTATTTCGATCCAGGTAACCACAAACAACAGTAATAGGTGTGGCAACTCATGCCCACCAGCTATTAGTACCACATACCACAATGCTGGGTGTGGTGGCTCATGTTCGTAAGGTACTCAGGAGGCAGAGGCAGTAGGGTGGTTGAGTTTGAGGCTTTCCTTGGCTACATAGTGAGCTCAGGGCCAGCCTGAACTACAAAGCGAGACCCTGTCTCAAAAAAAAAAAATTAAGTATTATTCGTATAAGAAAAATATGTTTTCATTCAGTAGCCTGAAGTTCTTATAGAAAACATTGTATGTTAGTTGCATATCATTCCAAAAATATAGGAGAATAAATATGACTTTAAATCCTCTAAAATCCTATTGTTGAGTAAAAAATAGCTTACCATTTTGATGATCCTTTTTTTCCTGTTGTTCTTTCTCTTTTTTTCTCTTTCTCTCTTTTCCTTTTTCTCTTTAAAGAAATAGGAGGGCCAGAGATTTAGCTCAGTGGTTCCAGCGCCTGCCTCGAAAGCTCAAGGTCCTGAGTTTGATCCCTGGTAACCACATTCAATGCTGGGCGTGGTGACACGCCCACCAACAATCAATAACCAGTACCACAGTGCCAGGCGTGGTGGCTCACGCCTGTAATCCCAGCACTCAGGAGGCAGAGACAGGAGGATTGCTGAGTTCAAGGCTTGCCCAGGCTACATAGTGAGCTGAGGGTCAGTCTGAACTACAAAGCGAGACCCTGTCTCAAAAAAAAAAAGAAGTAGGAGGAAAGGGAGCTACATATTGATGTAAAGGAGTAGTCATAGTTTTGTAGCCTTGAAGTTTTCCTCTCTGTGTTAGGTGTTTTCCTTATAGCACATTGAGATCTACATTATTAATTTTTAAAAAAATTTGTCTTTATACATTATTAATTTTTAATGGCAGTGTATCATTATAAGTCACAACATCTTAATCTACTTTCAAGCCTACTATTACAAGGAAAGAATATTTGAATAAAAATGCATAAAAAGGACATTTTCTGGAAATGCATTTATAAAATGACAGTTTGGTTAAATATTATAATATACTCATGAAAAATTTCCATAATTCGGACATTTACCTCTGGTGAAATTTCATGGTATATTTTGTGAAAGAGGAAATTATAAAGCATATATGTGGTACTCCATTCTTATCAAATGGGGAAGAAAGAGCCAGGGAGGACATCTCCTAAGGCCGACTGGCCTTGAGTGAAGATAGTATATTATTAAGGTAACAATGAAAGATGGACTTTTCTTTTCCTGCATTAGCAGTTATTTCAATTTTTCCATTCTTGTCTTTCACAGTCTTTGCGCTGAAATTCAGAGCGCTCTTTGGAACACCTGTGTCCTTGTATAGTTGGTAGTCACTTAGTTTGGTAGATAGTGATCCATTTATGCATTCCATATGCCGCCATAACCCTCAACGAGTCTTCATTTCAAAACTGGTTTTTCCCTTGCATTTCTCTTGGCTGCTTTAATCCTTTTCTTTAGAAAAACTGGATCACATATAATATTACCTTAGGTGCAGAGCCTCTTGTTCAAGCTGGTACCACTGAGAGGAAGATGGAAACAGTCTTTTCTGAATCTGATGCAGACTACTGAAAGGTCTTTATAAGTAATAGTGATTGAGTAAAATTGTAACAATGGTAGTTTTTTTTTCATATTCCTTTGTTTTGCTAATAAGTACTGCTAAAGAGTAAACATGCCATTGCAGGTTTCTCACATGGTGGCCAAAGACGCGGAGGCACACAAGAGTAAGCTACAGTACTTTATGGAGCAGTTCTACGGGATCATCAGGAACATAGATTCAAACAATAAGGAATTATCCATTGCTATTCGTGGATATGGACTGTTTGCGGAAGTATGGCTCATTCTTTTTGGCTTCACTTAAGTGTTTAAAGGAATATGATTTGTTGCGTTTTTGAATAGCATTTTACACTTGACATAACTCTTTTGTGATAACTTACTGTTATTGGTCATATTAACAAGAATTTTTTCAGTGTCTCTCTGTTAGAGTTCTTTATTATACATGTTATCAGCAATACTCATAAATCTCCTACAAGGTATTACTATGTTTTACACATGAGAAAACTGAGACCCAGAGAATTGGCTAATCTGTCATAGGATTTGCAGAATTTGCTAGACATGATAGTGCGTATCTGTAATCCAAGCATCTGGAGCCTGAGGCAGGAGGATTGCAAGTTTGAGCCCCATCTGGCTAACTTAATGACTTAGTGAGACCCTGTCTCAAAAAAGGGGGCCTGGGGATGTGGCTTGGTGCGAGGGCCCTGGGTTTAAGTCCTGGCATTGAATAAAAAAGATACAGAAAATTCATAGATGTAAATCCAAGTCTGATGGCTAGAGGCACCATGTTTTCCCACTGTATTGTGTCGGACCTTATCTATAAAGTAAAATCACAATTGGTTTCACTCAGTTTTAGATAAGGAGGTTCCTATAATAGAAATATTTAAGAACACTGAGAAGAACCCTAGTGACTTCTCTCTTAGTGACTCGGTCTCCTGCTTTCCAGATGGAGTAGGTTTTTGCCTCTCTCCCTGCAGCCACATCCTTCAGTGTGTGCTCTCATTTCCATTTGTCTCTGTCAGCTCTAAATATTCTTAGGAAAGAAAAAGAGTGTGTGAGAAGGCTCAGGAGTCAGAGCATGCAGTTCTCTACTTAAGCACTGTGGTCTGATTGACTTCAACTTCTTTGCTGTGTCTGGGGATATTTATGATAAGGAGAGAATGTAATGGGGAGAGAAAAGGGAGATAGCTCTGAAACATGAGCTGGTCAGTCAGATCCTGAAGGATAACTGGCTAGCTTGCTGTCTCTGTCTTGCTGTGGCCCTGGCTCTGGCTCTGGCTTTGGCTCTTTCTGTCTCTGTCTCTCTGTTTCTGTTCCTCTGTCTCTGTCTCTCAATTTTTGAAGCAAGATCTCTGTAGTTCAGACTGGCCTTGAACTCACAAGGATCCTCCCAGTTCAGCCTTTCAAGTGCCAGGATTACAGGTATGCACCACCATGTGCAGCTCCAGGACGGCATATTTCAGTCATGTGTTTAATTCTGTCTCTGGGGTGGCTAGCTTCATGTGGGCAGTGATATCACCTAAACAGTGCCTAGCACACAGTTATCAAAAACTGTTTTGTGTATGTATAAATGCTTAGTAAGTAATTACAGATTGTTATAAAGATAATCTTTTTTTGTTTTGTTTTGTTTTTTGAGACAGGGTCTCGCTTTGTAGTTCAGGCTGGCCCTGAGCTCACTATGTAGCCCAGGCAAGCCTGGAACTCAGCAATCCTCCTGTCTCTGCCTCCCGAGTGCTGGGATTACAGGCGTGAGCCACCACGCCCGGCACTGTGGTATATGGTATTGATTGCTGGTGGGCGTGAGTCTCCATGCCCAGCATTGTATGTGGTTACTGGGGATCGAACTCAGGACCTTGCGCTTGTGAGGCAGGCACCGGAACCACTAAGCTAACCCTCCGGCCCTATAAAAATAATCTTAATAATATTCAATATTTTATATATAGTAAAATGAGAAAGTAAATAGCTAATGCTCAGTTTTTAATCACATGACTTACCACACCATTTTAAGTATATTTGCTTCGACATTGGCAAACTTGATTAAGTATTTTATCTGTTTCAAAGCCCTGTAAGGTTATCAATGCAAAAGATGTCGACTTTATGTATGTGGAGCTAATTCAACGCTGCAAACAAATGTTTCTCACTGAGACAGACACTGTTGATGACCATGTTTATCAGATGCCAAGTTTCCTCCAGTCTATTGCAAGTGTTTTGCTTTACCTTGACACAGTAAGTGAAATAGTTTAACTGAGTTTTAAGTATTTAATTTCATTTCTTCAAATAAGTGGATAAATCATGTCATGGATTTAGTGCAGACACCACTGTGGTCAACATGATACTTTAAATGAATAAACACTTATTTATGTGTCAATAGAAGTGTCATCATGAATCTTGAGGGGTTTTTTTTGTTTGTTTGTTTGCTTTTTTGAGACAGGGTCTCGCTTTGTAGTTCAGGCTGGCTCTGAGCTCACTATGTAGCCCAGGCAAGCCTCGAACTCAGCAATCCTCCTGCCTCTACCTCCCGAGTGCTGGGATTACAGGCGTGAGCCACCATGCCCGGCGAATCTTGAGTTTTTTTATCCAGAGCCAGAATATGTATTTGTTATTTTTCACATCTTCTTAAAAAATTAAATATTGCCATTTGATTCAGAATTTTATCTTAGGTATCATTTAGACAGTTTTACTTTGATTTTTTTTTTTTTAAGTATAGTTAACCTTGGTAGAAAAGATAACAAGCCAAGTTATCCATTTATTGACTTACTGAATTGCAGTTACTTTGGATGTTTGTATTATCTTCCTCTGACTTTTAGTTTGTCTCTGTTTCTGGAAGGTTCCTGAGGTGTACACTCCAGTTCTGGAGCATCTCATGGTGGTACAAATAGACAGTTTTCCACAATACAGTCCCAAAATGCAATCGGTGTGTTGTAAAGCCATAGTGAAAGTTTTCTTAGCCTTATCAGAAAAAGGACCAATTCTTTGGAATTGCATTAGTACTGTGGGTAAGCTTACCATCTGTTTATGTTTTTTATGATGTTGATTGATGGACCTTATTGTTTGATACAGCTAAAGAAAACTGGTTGCCAAATTCTTCTGTGTCTTTCATGCCTTTTAAAGAACTCCTGAATTTTGGTGAACCAGAAATCCTTTTACTCCTTAGCTTATGAATCCTAACAATTCATGTTTTAAAACCAAAGATATTAATAAATTTAGAAAAGAAATGGAGAAGTAAAGTTCTAATGATTATTGTTTTTGTTGATTGGTTGTATTTTCACTGTTTTACTTTATTTTTTTCAGTGCATCAGGGTTTAATCAGAATATGTTCTAAACCAGTGATCCTTCCAAAGGTAAATTCTGAATTTAATTTTCAAAAAATTAATTTTTTATCACTGGAAGTTAGAAATATTGTTGATGTTTCATTATGTAAATACATAAAAGGGTCCTTCTTAGTTATTAGCTATGCCTTACATTTTGAAGACATATTCTGTTCTTCTCTGAAGATAAAAAAATGTCATAAAGCACCACTTAACTAGTATATATATTTTTATAAAAAAATTTTTCTGTTGAGAAAAGAAAAGACTTGAAACTCAAGAGTAAAATAGCAAAAAATTTATGGGAAGCATATCTTAGTTACTAGCAGTTATAAGAATAGGACAAGGGGCTGGAGATTTGGCTCAGTGGTTCTGGCACCTGCCTTGCAAAAGCACAAGGTCCTGAGTTCGATCCCCGGTAACCATATATAATGCTGGGCGTGGTGAATAACGCCACGAGCAATCAATACCACATACCACAGTGCCAGGCGTGGTGCCTCACACCTGTAATATCAGCACTCGGGAGGCAAAGACAGGAGGATTGCTGAGTTTGAGGCTTGCCTGGGCTACATAGTGAGCTGAGGGCCAGCCTGAACTACAAAGCGAGACCCTGTCTCAAAAAAAAAAAATAGAATAAGATGAGGGCTGGAGTTTTGGCTCAAGTGGTACTATGCCTACCTTGCAAGCACAGGGCCCAAGTTCAATTTCCAGTACTGTGCCCCCCAAAAAATTAAACAAAAAAAGAGTAGGACGAGATGAGAGATTGAAACATATAAAAAGGAGAAATGAATGATTTATAGCACATCTGGTTGATACTGTGTTGAAAGACTTTTTTGGTGGTACCAGGGATTGAACTCAGGATCTTGGGCTTTCTGGGTAGCCAAGGGGCATCATTAAGCTACATTCCTGGCTCTGAGTTGAAAAACTTGATTGCAGTCACAGAAGAATTATCTTTTTGTTCCTGCTATCATTCTATCATGCTTTATAGTAAATACCAGGTCTTCATCAACTAGACTATAGTCTCCTGTTGCGTGCAGTTTTAGTTTAGGCAGTTCTGAAAATCAGCAACTTCTGGCAGTGTAACTGAGCTTTTAAGTGCATCATTTAACTACCATGTTGTCTTCCTGTTCAGGGTGCTGCATCTGAGTCTGAAGACCAACGTGCTTTGGGGGAAGTTAGAACAGGCAAATGGAAAGTGCCCACGTACAAAGACTATGTGGATCTTTTTAGACAACTCCTGAGCTGTGACCAGATGATGGTAACATTTATAACTTGAAAGCCATAAAAATACTCAGTAGTTGTCTTTATTTAAAGTCTCCATAGTTATACACTTGAGACTTTATTTCAAAGTTATGTGTTGCTAACTTTCCAAAAATCTATTTTAAAAATACATCACTTATAGAAATTAAGAGTGTAAGTCATGAGAGTTAAAGTGAGATTAGAAAAGCAGAAGAGTAGAGCTCTTTTAAAATTAATTACTATAGCTGAATCCTCATTTTAGCTTTATGTAACAGGATATTATAACTGATGCTAAGTCCAGCCCCTAGATAACAAAAGTATAATCACAGTAGAAAAGCTCATCTCCACCCTGCTCTGTCCACCAGTGTGGAGGACTGAGCTCAGGCATGCTAAGCAGCCCGCTTTTTTTCAAAAACTTTAGATAAATCCATTTGATTTAATAGGAATGAAAGATCAGTGAATAGCTATTACTTGTTTTCTATTAGAATTCCTTTATATTAGGATATTTTAAAAATTAGAATAATTCCTAGTATGATTCTAGAAGACATTACTTTAAGCCTAGTAGTGGCTAGTGTTTGAATACATATGTTGGTGAAATATTAATAGCCTAGGATACAAAATTTTTGTCACTGGGTGATTCCTACTTTGTCAAAAATCTTACATGGTTTTAGTTTTAAAATAGTTTAGGAGGGACTGTGTTTTTGTCTTGCATACATGAGATTTTAGTTTAAAATTGTAGGACTACAATTAATAGTTCATAATTTGGGATTCAAATCTCAGCATCACAATAAGTACAGTAGTTAAAAATTAATAGCAGTTGTTAGTAATATTACTATTACCTGAGGTATTTTTTTACATGTGACATTAAATACCCCGTATTTCAAGGTTAAGTCCCATACCTATTAGCAGAAAAATTGGCCTATAATTTTGTAATTGTAGAATAGCTTCACTTTTTTTTTTGAGACAGGGTCTCACTTTGTAGTTCAGGCTAGCTCTGAGCTCACTATGTAGCCCGGGCAAGCCTGAAACTCAGCAATCCTCCTGTCTCTGCCTCCAGAGTTCTGGGATGACAGGGATTAGCCACCACACCCAGCACTGTGGTATGTGGTATTGATGGCTGGTGGACGTGAGTCTCCACGCCCAGCATTGTATGTGGTTACCAGGGATCGAACTCAGGACCTTGCGCTTGCGAGGCAGGCGCTGGAACCACTGAGCTAACCCTCCGGCCCTAGCTTCACTTTTATCATTTCTTTTTCATCTGTAATTGTAGAATAGCTTCACTTTTATCTCTTTTTTTCATTTTTGTGGTGTTAGGGTTGAACATCTGGCCTCACACATGGTAGGCAAGCACTGTACCGCTACACCCTCAATCCACAGTTTCACTTTCAAAGAAATGTGAGATTAGATTTTTAAATCCATTCTGAAGCTGGGCATGGCACATGTTTGTGATCCCAGCACTTGGGAAGCAGAAGCAGGAGGATTGCTATGAGTTTGAGGCCAACCTGGGCTACATAGTGATTTGAGGCCAGCCTGAACTACAAAGTGAGATCCTGTGTCAGAAAAAAAAATCTATTCTGAGGCAGTACATATATTTACCTATTTGTATATACACATGTAGACACATGTATATACATGAGTAAATGTATGTATATTTACACATATAAAAATCATTGTATATGATTTTTGTGTTTATACATCCCACAGAATGTGGGATAAATGCATTTATAATGCTTGGTTTATATCTTTTCATTCTCTACTGTATATAAAGTGTTTGTTATATAACTAGATAAGTTGTATTATCAGACTGAACAGATACTGTCATAATTTTGGTGGGGAGAGTCTTTAAATTTTGAGGCAAATCTGCTTCTGTGTATTATTGGGATGGAAACATCATTTTTCTGTAATACCTCAACAGAAGTATACATGTGCGTGTTTGTGTGTATGTTTGTAAAATACACTGATACTTTTTTGTGCAAGATCCTGAAGTTTTTTTATTTTTCTTTATTTAAAGGATTTTGTTTTAGCAGATGAAACATTTCATTTTGTGAGTTCCTCCCTTCAAAATCTGAATCGTTTAGTTTATGATGAATTTGTTAAATCTGTTTTGAAGATTGTGGAGAAATTGGATCTCACACTAAAAAAACAGACTGGGGAACAAGAGGTTAGAAGTTTTGTCAGTAATAATTTTACATCATTTTAATTCTAAAAGTTTGCATGTCGATATTCAGGAGATAGTTGCACAACTTTCGGGGATTGAAGAACATTGTTTTGGGGGGATTATTATGTGCTACTCCTTCCTTCTTTCCTTCCCTTCCTTCCTTCCTTCCTTCCTTCCTTCCTTCCTTCCTTCCTTCCTTCCTTCCTTCCTTCTTTCCTCCCTTCCTTCCTTCCTGTTGGATATAACCTGGTATACATAAAATGTTCTCAATGGATCATTCAAAATAATTTATATATTTGATATGTTAAAGTAATTTTAAAAATACTTTAAGGATTTATTTGTCATTCTGTAAGAATAGTAAAGTGTCAAATCTCATTTTGTATACATGTGACCTTTCATAGTAGGATAGGGAAGCCTGAGGCTGTACTTGTTTATTGTTAGGGAAACTGAGGTGTTAAATGAGTTCTTGAGATAGTAGAATATAAATAATAAATAGAAGGGCTGGGGCTTTAGCCCAAGTGGCACTGCTCCTGCCTAGGAAGCACAAGGGCCCAAGTTTGATCCCCAGTACCACAAAAAAAAAAAAGGTACATACAAATAATAAATAGAGGAAAAACAAAGTGCCCTCCATTTTTCTATCTTCAGTTTTCTTAGCTAGATGAGAGATACAAGGTATGGTTTAAAACTGGAGAAAAACACTGCAGAAATGAGGCTAAGGTAGAAGGCGGCTGGGAGTTTCTGTAGAAAATGTGTAGTTTGCACTTGAGCACAGAGTTTTGTTTTAGTTTTTTTTTTTTTTTTTTTTTTTTTTTTTTTTTTTTTTTTTTTTTTTTTTTTTTTTTTTTTTTTTTTTTTTTTTTTTTTTTTTTGCTTTTTGAAGACAGGGTCTTGCTTTGTAGTTCAGGCTGGCCCTGAGCTCACTATGGTGCCCAGGCAAGCCGCCGCGAACTCAGCAATCCTCCTGTCTCTGCCTCCCGAGTGCTGGGATTACAGGCGTGAGCCACCACGCCCAGCATTATATGTGGTAACCGGGGATCGAA
>PVIC010015270.1:0-35408 GCA_004025085.1 Thryonomys swinderianus
CCGCCGCCGCCGCTCTGGCGGGTGACGTGGAGCGGACACGCGGCGGCCCGGCACGCGCGGCGGAAGCGTTGCTAAGATGCTCCGTGCGAATCAGCGGCAAGCCAGGCTCTCCGCAGCCCAGCCGCCGCCGCGCCGGGGCTGCTGGGAGGTGAGCGCTCCGGTGCGAGGGCTGCCAAGGCTTCATTTATGCTTTCCCAAGGTTGAGATTCTCCTCATAGATTTATTTGTTTTTCCCCCTGTATGTCTTATTTAAACTCCCTGTCCTTTTGCTCATTTTTCTTCTAGGTTTTCGTTTCCTTATTTATGTTAAGCAGTTTATACACAGCACAAAACCCCAGCTCAGAACTCCTGCCCCTGCGTGTTGCAGTGTTTCCTGCCGGTGTTGGAGCCTCTTCGCTCGGCTCCGCAGAGAGCTGTGTGGTTTCTGCGCAGACGCCTCCGGCCCCAGGAGGAGCCGAGTGGATCCCGGGGTGTGACCGGGGGGGGGGCAGAGGAGGCCTGGTCGGGGGAGGTGGTCACGGGGCCATGGCCTGGAGAGGTCTCCCCTCCTCCTTCTTGGGCCTCTCTATGTGCCCAGAGCCAGGGCATGAGCTGTTTCTCCTCTGCCATGCCACCCTGCCTTGAAGCCAGACACGATGGCCTGAAGCTCTATAAACTGACCCCAAATAAAGTTCTCCTTTAACTTATGGGTATCAGGAATTGAGTCCCAGGAATGACAAAGTAAAACAAGAGATTTTGTGCACTTCTTAATTTTACTACCCCAGTCTACTTATGTGTTCTTCTAAGGTGACAAAATTTAGCTCGTTTGTGAGCTCTGCCTCAGATAACACACACAACTGCAGCCATCTTCCCTGTTTCAACGTGAACATGAGCATTTTCTCCAGAATCAAGTTCATGAACTGAGGTACCACTGAGTGGCAATTTAACCATCCTTTCTAATATTTTACTTTTTAAATTTTCATTTTCATCAGTACACATTTGCAGTGTACAATGATTACACCCACGTGAGGTGCCGAGAGATGTACATAACACAGCTTCATTCTCGGTACTTTTCTTTCCTTTTCACTCTCTCCATCTTTGGGCCCCTTTCTGTCTCCTCTGACTGATAATCTTTTTGTATACCACGTCATAAAGATACTCTCCCTGTTATCCTAAAGTTTTAAGCTTCAGCTTTAAAACCTCACAGCCGATTCCTGCGCATGCGCGACTGTCCTGTGCAGACAGCTCATCGTCCGTGAGGTCAGGTGAGACAGCTCCCGGCTCACAGTTAAAGGCTCAGTGCCAGGTCTCTGGTCGGGGCTGCTGCAGAGACCTTGCCCTTGTGCAAGCACAGGAGAACTTGGAAGATCAGGCCAACCCCAGTGTAACAATTAAACATCCCGAGGCCGAGTTTTATGGGAATATCTATGCACAATATTAAATTATATTCTATCTATTTTCTTGGAAGTAGAATGTCAAGAGAGGAGAGAGATAGAGGACATTTTTAGAACTTGTTTGACAGCATAGCTTTATGACTGTTCCCTTATTGTATTACTTGTTGTTAGCCTCTTATTATGTATAATTTATAAATAAACCTTTTAATAGATATGCATAGGTGCACAGAGAATTTGGATCTGGTACTGTAGCCAGCCCACCCTGACCCTGAGTCCCTGTTTGGGCGCCCAAAGTAATCAACCCATCCTGCCAGGCTTCGCTGCTCTTCTCCGTTCCCTCCTGCCCCGGGTACCACCCGTGAGGATCCAGCCCACTCCCCCGAGCTCTCCTGACCCCGGCACCACTTGCAGGGAACCCAGGCCCACTGCTCTGTCCTCCCGGACTCAGGCTTGCACAAGGTACCTGACAAAGAGACACAGAGCCGGGTTAAGAGGCAGACAGCCAGGAACGTCTTGGAAGCAGAGGAGCCCCCTTGTCCGGCTCATCTCACCTTAACCGGCCCAGATACACGTTCAGTCAGTCAAAGGAACACCAGATCCACCTGCTTTTCATCGTCCGTTAATACTCTTAGTAAGCAGCTCAGTCGCAGTTGTCTTTCCTTTGAACAGCCACCCCTGACCGCAGCTTTCCCCATTAGGCTCATGGAGAAGGCCATTTAGGGTTCAGTTCTCTGGACTCCCACATGGTACCGTCTACACTTTCAGACATCCAGTGGGGGGCTTGGAACTTATTCCCCATGAAAGCAGAGAAACCAATAAACTGACAGTATCAAATACATAAGTCTTTAAAAAGTCTATTTTTTAGGAATTTGTCCCTAGACATTTCTTAAAGATTTACCAATATTCTCATAAAGAGGTTCACTAAAATATATTATTTATAATAGGAAAAGGCTAGGGATAAACTCCATTAGAATAAACAGTTAATTAAATGTGTGTATATCCTATGATAAAATATTACAGCTATTGAAATCATGGTTTGGAGGCTTTTTAAAAGGAACAAATCTAAGAAGTGCACAGGAATATCTTTCAAATCAATGTGAATGTGGCAGAAGTCAACAGCACTTATTTGTGATTTGTCTACATTTCTATGCAGGCATATACTCATGACTTCTGTTATCAAAGGACATACTGGGAAAGGAGAGGAAAGGGGTATCTCAAGTGGATGATTGACATGAAGTCAGCCAATGGAGGAGGGAAGACCTACCCGTGATGTGGGTGGCACCAACCAATTGGCTTGTAGCCCGGAGAGAATCAAAAGGGAAAGAAGGAAGTCTGCCATGTTCTTCAGGGGAATGCTGGTCTCTACTTACTTCCAGCACTGACACAGACTTTTCAGTCTTCCGATGCAGTCTTTGGTCTATCTACTCAGACATACACAGTGACTCTGCTGTGACTGGCTGACGCTGCATTCCCCAGTTTTCCAACATACAGGAGACCATTTAGGGCCACCTCGTCTCCTACAGACAGCAGCTGAGACTCCTCCCTCTCTGATCCTGTAACAAATCCCTTGTATAATAATACATATAATTTACATTGACTGTTCTAGTGCCCCATGGGTAACATGATGAGCCTTTATAACACCCTCATTCTTCCTTCATGCGTAACCTGTTGGGGTTACACAATGGCCGTGTGTTTGGCCACGTTCAGAGCAGAGCCGTTCCTTAGAGTGGAGTGTGGGGTCCGTGTGGGTGGACGGCCCAGTCCCAGGGGCCACACTGGCACCCGCCCCGCTGGAGGTGAAGTGGGAAGACCAGGGGGGAAGAGTGAGGACAGAGGCGGGCGGGCGGCTGTGCAGACCTGGGTCTTGGGTGCCACAAGTGAGTCAGGGTTGCCTACTGGAACTTGGGGAATTCTCTAGGCCTCTGTCAAATATTTCTCAAGGTTTTATAGTTTTTGAAAACAAAGCTTTTAGATGCAAAATAGCAAACAATTAAAATTTGCTAAACGTGGATTGTGAGTACAAGAATGAGAATTGTGTCTTTGCCTTTCAGACACATTATGCTTAAGAAAATTTTAAACAGAAAAGAAAAAGGTACTTGAGCTGGATCCCCAAGGCTGGTGAGGTCTCCGGGGTGAAAACCCTTCCCTCCTGCAGGCAGAGGCAGAAAGGCACCCAGCTGAGGTGTGTTTGCTCCTGGCTCACTGACTGCTCGCAGCAACCCCCGTGGAGGAAGTGCTCCTCAGCCATTGCCACTTCTGTGGGCTGCATATGCCACCCGCAGAGAAGAGCAACCCTGCCAGGCTGTTCCTTGGCAAGCTTCGCCCTTGAAGACCACCAGAGAGGAGACAGGTCTTTCCCTCCAAATCTGGGTCCACGTTGCCTTTGGGTCCTACCTCGGTCACTTTCTCCTTTCTGAAACACAGCACACAGCACTTGCAAATTAATGGAGAGGGTTTATTTTCACTCATGGCTTTAGTCCATGGTCAGCTGGCTCCAGGGAAGAAACAGCATGGTGGAAGGGCCTGGTGGAAGAAAAACTGCTCGGGACATGGAGGCCAGGAAGCAGCAAGAGAAGGGAGGAGCCAGGCAGGGAGATGGACCCTTGCAGGCCACGCTCCCAGTGACCTTCCCTTCAAAGAGACCCCTCCTCTTCCCAACAGCACGTTTAGCCTAAGTGGTCTCCTGATTCAGTCATTATTCAGAAACCTTTCCAACAGGTCCTTGAGGCTTTGGGAGGGTACATGGAAGCTGTACAAAACGCTCTTGGCCCTGCCTTCTTCAAAGCCGACTGTGGGGGACTCTGGATGTCTAGCCTGCCCCCCCCACCTTGACTTTTATCTTAGAGAGGGTGGGCAGTGGAGAGACAAGGTTATTAATTTCTGGTTTCTCATTTAAATTCTTTTATGTGTCTTTCAGAAGTGATTACGGCTCCTATGTAAATAGCTGTCAGCCATCAGGTCTGCTTTTTTGACACCAAAGCTTATTTGTGTCCTTTCAAAAATATGTATCATTCGGACACGAGTGGAAAGGTATATTTGCTTGCTTTTGACATGAAAAATACTGAATTGTTAAACTGGGTTTGGTCTGGTCTTCCAAGTTCCTCTGATTAATCTAAACCTATATAATCACCAAGGTCCAGAATGAAACATAAGAATAAGAATGAAGAAAGAGATAGTGAGAACATATTTTAGTGCATAAATCTGCTGTCTTGAGTCATGTAAAATTCTTTTTAAGCTGGAATTTTATCAGAAGTTGTATATGTGGGTGGATTTGCACTTTTACTATGAAAGAAAAAAGTACCAGTACAATTCCTGACCTCTGTGGGGCTAACCCTGGCCTACACTTTAAAAGCCAACCACCGTACATGAGGGAAGGCCCCCTCCCTTCCCAACAAGGGCTCACATCAGGCGCCGGTCGCACTGTAAAACATCATGGTAGAATTTTGATTTGGGAGTGTTGAAAATACTAGACTTTTCCTGTGTGATTATTGCCATGCTAATTCATCCTGTGTCCGTATGAGGTAGGTGAGTGGCTTATCTGGATCCTCTGACCATGGGCTCAGTTGCGTAGATGCCAGCCTTGCTGGGCTCATCTGTGTCCCAGATAGCTGTGGTTTTATGCAAGTCAATATTGTCTGAATTTATCATGCATTGAGTGAAAACTTTGGAGGAGCTGCTGGGATAATTGGACATCAGGGATTCTTAGAAGTCTTTATCATGTGGAAACACCTAAATAACATCTGTTCTGACATCTCTGTTCTTCAGGGCTGCTTTGTAGTTGCCCTGTCTTCAGGGACCTTTGGGACAAGAAACAAAGAAATTCAATACAAACTGGACTTCATGCTAAGCCCTGTAAGCCCCTCCGGTGTGTGATGGATCGGCTTACCAAGCCGTCTGGGCGAGGGGCTCCTTCTATGGCGGCTCAGCAAAAAATTCCTTGTTGATACAATTCTTAGAAGTGTGAGGTGTGGTCTAAAACACGATTAATGCTGAAATTTAAAAATATGTATAATGGTAAAAGACAATTGCTACTAATCTCCCTCAGAATCCTCTCCTGGCTTCTCACACACCTATCCCCTCACCCTGACCATCTTGTGGAGCAACTCTGACGGCTTCTTTCCTGAGTGTCTTCCCTTGTGCTGTCCTGGTTGCTTCAGGGCTGATCGAAAACATTGACCTTTCATGGTCGTTTTGATTTCGGGGAAGAGCCGAAGGCAGCCGGTGCCGGACTGAGTGACTAGGTGAAGAAGGACACATGGTAATGTTTTTATTTAGCAGAAACTCCCACACAGGATTGTTCAATGCTGAATCAACAAAGAGTATGGCGAGTATATTTTTAAAGTTGTTTCAATAGGATTGACACTGGCGTTAATCCCCTTCAAGTATGCAAAATATTCTCCCTTGTTTAGAAAAACATCGCACAATTTTTGGAAATGTGTCTCTTACAGTAAGATTTTTAATAATTAGCCATTGTGTTTTGGGGTCATGTCTTGTATTTATATGGTGCAGGTTGTATACATGCATCATGCATGTGAAACATACCTGTGCGAGTGTTCTTCAGGTCTGTCGATGTCCCCCAAAAGCCTCAGGTACCCACAGGCAGGACTCTGCAGAGGTGGCTGGATCGAAGCCGTGTGATTACTAACTCCGTCCACCGACTGGCTCGGCATAGTTCCGAGTGTGGCTAATGGGGCGGCCCCTCTGGGGCGGGGGGCGTAGCCCCTTAGGCTTGGGGCCTGGATGGGAAGAGGCCCTGCAGGCTCGCGGTTGCTGCCTCTGCCTGCCCCTCCGCGGGCTGCTTTTCCCCTGCCAGGCGCTCTGCCGTGCCATCCTGCCTTGGAGCTCCGTGACATGGACTGGAACCGCCAAACAAACCTCTCCTCCTTGAACTTGTGGGTGTCAGGAATTTTGTCTCATCGATGAAAACGTCACCAAGGCATCGAGTGTATTTGTGTGTGTGTCCACAAGGGTACGTGTATGTTTGTGTGTGAGCTGTTCGTGTGTGCATGAGTGTGCATATGTGTGTGTGTGTGTGCATGAGAATGTGAGTGCCTATTAGTATATGGCTAGAAAGAACGTTTGGATTTTAACTGAGGTTCTTCCTAATCTTACATTTTTAAGGTTTTCATTGTGAATGTTGAAGTGGTTCAGAGAAAACCCAGGTTTCAGTGTCTGCGCGTCGCCAGGCCCCGCCCTCTGAGCTGAGGAGCACGGGCCTGGGGGCCGCGGTGGGCTCAGGGGCTCACCCACATCTCTCCGCCTCCGGTTGTCTCGACGAGGGCTCAGCTCGAACGCAAGACGGAGCAAAACTACAAAATCAGGATTTGAATAAAGAAGAGAGACACTGGTGCTCAGAAATGACTGGCCAGGAGAGGAGCTAGCGCTACAGTAGACAAAGGCACGGGAGAAAGACAAGAGAAACGACAAAAACTGGGGTGTAACATGGCCAGGCCTGGGGGCACTGGGGGGAGAGAATCAAGCAGACGCTGGAGAAAGGACCACATCTGCGGTCGAAATGACTCCCGAGTCCCCACCCACGGCAACGCCACAGCCACAGAAACCGCAAAGAGGCGCCCAGGCTCAAGCAGCCAAGTGCGAACGAGGCTGAAGTGTCGGTTGGTGAGCAGTCTCCGTGTTTAGCCCGTGCCGGTGAAGCGCGGTGAGGCCCAGTGTCGGCGAGCGCAGCGCAGGCGCCCGTGAAGAGCCGCTCCAGGACCCGCACGCGGACACGCTGAGCTGCTGGGGTCGCAGGAGAGGCGGACGGCGAGCCCGTCTGCTCAGAGGCTCCAGGAGACCCCGGGGGCTCAGGGGCTCCCAGGGGAGGGACAGAAACGGCCACAGACGCACGCTGAGCCTGTCACTCTGGCCGCCAGAAGCTCTTCGAACTTGCGCACTGGTAGTAGGTGTCTCTTGACACAAGCGAGACCCGCCTGAGGCTGTTCTAGGACCTCAGACCGAAAGCCCCTCCACAAACCCACGGCCTAGGAAAGGAATGGGGACGGGCAGGGAGTTGGGGGGCAGTGGGGAAAATCAGGGTGGCCAATAGTCATGTCTGATGGTGAATAGGAGGTAACACAGGTAAGCAAGAGAGGAATGAAAATAAATAGACCCGAACTGGAGAGTGAAAGACATAAAATAAGTGAAGAAATTTAGCACACAGGAAAAGGGGACAGTTAGAAAAAGTCAGTGAATAACACTGCGGGGTTAGAGCCAAGTGTAGTGACCCTAAAGAGGAAGTGAACTCGCCACTACGAGGCGGAGAGATGTCTGATGCCCCGAGGAGCCAACCCTGCAGCAGGCCGCCGTGAGCGCTCCTCGCTGCTCTCTTCGGGACCTCTCTGGAGCCCCTGCCCTCTGGAAGAAAGACTGTGTGGACAAACACGTCTCCACACCCTGCGTGCTCCGCAGCCCTCAGCGGGCAGGGAGGGGCCCGTGAGGCTCAGAACGATCTCAAACAAGGCAGATGGCAAATAAGTCCTGCCGAATCCTCCAGAGAGCTTGTTCATCTGTTTGCTGGACAGTCACACTCTCCTCAATGTTTTTATTCGCTGAAAATTTACTGCACATACAACGGTGTGTTCTCTAGTCCACAGTGCACCGTGAAGTAGTTCTGTTGTTTCCTGGAAATAAGGGAGTTAAGAAAAAGAGCAGGCAGGCGTGATTCCTCCCACAGCCCCGGATCCTTATCTCTCGCGTGCAGAGCTCCTAGCGGGGTCCCCTGGCACTGACCGGGCCGCTCAAGCTGCTGCTCTGTTTAGCTTCACAGCTCTTCCCGGTGCACCGTCGGGGAAAAGGGTCCACATAACAGTTCCTAGCTCCACCAGCCACCCTGGTAATGCTTTTCTGTCCCCACCAGTGCCGCGTGGGTGCGAGGCTACAGCAGTCTCAGGCTTGGCAAAGAAGCAATGCCCACAGGGCTGATTTTAAAGCTCACCAGGGCTTGGCTGGTTCTGCCCTTTCCCCAGCTGGCACCATAGTTTGGCCCCAACGACGGGCAGAGGGCACAGTAGCCACGGGGTCTTTAGGCGACGCCTCTCTTAGTCTTGTGCGGTAACGTCCACTTCCCACCACCACCTTCTGGAGAGCAACCCTCCAACTCGCTTTTGGCCTGATGAAGAAGACAAGGGAGCCCAGTGACAGTATGTCCATAATCTATTGTTTTATCTATTCTGGTTCTTACAGTAAATTAGCAGATGACAGCTGTGTGCCTCTGTTGGCTACAGTACTGCATTCTGACACCCACGTGCAATGTGGAATGATTAAATCAGGCAATCGGCATATGTATCCCTTCAGATATTCACCCTTTTTTCTGGTGGGAAGAATTAATATTTATTCCTTAAGAATTGGGGTCTGGATTATTCCTAGTTATAATCAGTCTGCTGCACAAAACTTCTAGAAAGTGCGCTTCCATGCTAGCCAACACCGTGGACCCTCCCTTGGTGCCCGGCTTTTCCTGCCCCCTTCCTGGGACCCTTCGCCAGGGTCATCTGGGCCGCGACGCGCCAGCCTTGTCCTCGGCGCCCTCCAGCTGGTCCTCCACACTCAGAGGCCTGGGGGGCACCGCACCATCCCTTGCTGTTTGACCTTCACGCTTCTAGTTACTCAGAACCTTTGCCCTGTTTTCATATCTTCTTAGCCTTGTGGGTTCCCTCTTCATGTGAACTGGCTTTTCTTTTTGCTTCTATGTCTATTGTGCTTTTTCACTCTTTGATTTATGGACATTTCTTACATTTTCTAGATAATATGGTCCCTTGTTGGTCTCAGATATTGCAAATATATTCTCTCAGTCTGCTCTCTGTTGTTGACTTTGCCCATGTGCTTTTCATTAAAATCAACCTCTGTTATAATGTAATAAATGTGACATATTTTGCCTTTAATTAGCTCATTTGTTTTCAATTTTTTCTTGTGTCATGAAAATGTAACATATACATTTCGATTTATATGCCATCCTGGATATTTCCCACATATTTTTTCATATAATGTTTTATGTCATTCAATTCTAAATATCATAATTTCCTTTATCAGTTCATTTTTAGCAAGATACATGTCACTGAAATTCTAGAAATAGGATTTGGGAGTTATACATTTACTAGCTTCTAAATTTATCCACTTCCGTGGGAGAACATGCTTTGATGACAGGGGTCCTTTGGTATTTACTGAGAGTCCACTGTGCTCTAACGTGTGATCCATGTGTGTTCTGTATCCGTGGGTGTTGGAAGCGGTGGGCTGGCGTATGGGTCGTGGTAGCACATTTGTTTAGCATGTAGGGGCCCTGCAAAAAAAAAAAGTTTCAAACTTCTGTGGTGAAGTAATATTGTTGTATCTAGCTTTAAAAATTGTACTCTACCACAATCATTTTGCAAAATTTAAATAAGAAAGAAGAAATACTAGTAAAAGATAGTCTACTGTAATGGCTCAGCCATAGCGGCTGATGGTAAACACGCTCGAATTCCTCTCCGCAGAGCAGTAGGACCCCGGGCCCCAGGCAGACAGCCTGGATTCGGCACAGCCGCCCAGCTGCCCGCGCCGAGCCTCCCGCTGCCTCTCTCTGCTTCTCTCCCTCGGAGCGGGGGGTAGCGGGGCTCACGCCCGCCGCTGTGACCCCCCAACTCACATCTGTTGTCTGTTGCCCTGCACAGTTTTAGGATTTATTATTAAGCGCATATAGGTTCAAGGTGCTTATATGTTTTCTTTTTGTATTGGTATAACCTCCTTCTTCCTCTAAAATATTTTACCTTAATATGTGTTTAATCCGTTATAAAATTACTGCTGCTAATTTTTATGTGCAATCTTCTATTCAGCTTTCCTTTATTCTTCTGGAATGATGAATTATTTTTAAGTGTCTAACCTGAAATGTACGGTATTTTGTTCACTTACTTTAGCACATTTTTTTATTTATTATAATTTTTGCTATATTCACTTTTGTATCTTCAACTTTTGTTTCTAATTTACTACAGTTGTCTAGTTTTGATGCTTCTTTTTTATGTTTTAATGTGATAAATCAGTTCAAGTCCAAGTACAAATTATTCCATTCATAGTTTTGGTGGTTTCTAAAATTCGAAAACTGGAGTTATGTTGATTAACTACCATTGATCTTTCCAAATTGAAGTAAAATTAAGTTACAGTAAAATGCGTACGTCTCAGGTCATGGTCTGAAGAGACGTGACAGCTGCCCCCCCCCCCCGCAGCGCCCCCGCAGGGCTCTGGCCACGCCCCTCCCCAGGGGCCGAGCCCCTCCCTCCCCGGCTCCCCCACCGCCCAGGTGGGGCTTTCGCTCCTGGAGCCGGCTTGGCCTTTTCTCATATTCCTCATGAAGGGATTATGCAGTGTGAAGTCTTTTGTGTTGGGCCTCTTTTGTTTCATGCAATTATTTTGAGGTTCATTCATAATTGCACTCATCTGTATCTTATTTCAGTTGCTAAAGAACCTTTATTCAATGAATATATGAATATAACATTTAAAAATGAATTTCCTTTGATGAACATTTGGCTTGTTTCCAATTGGGGTATGAATAATGCTGATAAAACATTCTTGTACTATTTTGCATATGAGTACAAACATTTCTCTTCACTAAAATCGCAGCAGGGTGGCTGGGTCATAGGGCACATACATGTTTGACTTTATAAGAATCGGACGAAGAGTTCTGTATTGTGTCTTTTTCCTTTTCCACTGACAGTGTACAAAAATACCAATTGGTCTATCATATTAGCTGTTTCAGTAGGTATGAAATAATATCTTACTAAACATTTTTATTTAATTTTCATCATGACTAGTGATATTTACCATATTTTTTGTGTTCATTAGACATTCACATGTCAATTAAGTGCTCATTTAAAAATTAGTTCAAGTTTTAAAGTTTATTTTTTTTGTTGCTGGACTTTAAACACACACACACACACACACACACATATATGCATGTTACTGCACACCTTTTGTCTTTAACTTTAGGGATCAGGAATTTCATCTCCGCACTGAGAAAAGCAACCAACACAGTGTATGCGTGTGTGCACTTTGTGTGTATGTGTGTGTGTGTGTATATATATATATATATATATATATATATATATATATGATTTGTGTAGCACAAATTTCCTTTTTAAAGTTTATGATTTATTGACTTCTTTTTTGAGACAGGGTCTCACTATGCAATTCAAGCTGACCCTGAACTCACTGTGTGTATGTGTGCCTAGTGAAAATATATATATATATATATATATATGTTAATATATACATATGGTTCAGGCTGGTTTTGTACTTGTAACAATCTTCCTGCCTCAACCTCCTGAGAACTGGGATTATAAACATGTGTGACCACACCTGGCTCTTGAGTTACCTTTTTAGTGGTATCCTTTGACTAGCAGAAATGTTCAACTTTTTTTTTAGATAGAGTCTTGCTTTGTAGTTCAGGCTGGCCCTGAGCTCACCATGTAGCCCAGCCAAGACTTGAACTCAGCAATCCTCCTGCTTCTGCCTCTCAAGTACTGCGATTACAGGCATGAGCCACCATGCCTGGCATTGTGGTGTGTGGTACTGATTGCTGGTGGGCGTGAGGCACCATGCCCAGTGTTGTATGCGGTTACCAGAGATCAAAGTAGGGACCTTGTGCTTACTAGGCAGGTGCTGGAACCACTGAGCTAAATCTCTGGCTCAGAAATGCTAACTTGGATGAGGCTTTCATTTTTGTGGCTCTTATTTTTATTTACAACTTTAGAAGTCATTGTCTGACTCCAGACAGGACATTTTAATGTATTTTTTTCTAGAAACATGTTAGTTATGATTTCCCAGTCAGCTCTATGACCTTCTTTGTACTCACAAGTTTTTGTATGCTGTGAGATGATATCCAGGAGAACTTTTCCATGCCTGAGTTTCTGTCGTACCCACGATTTAGTTTTGAGTCTAATCTCTTCCCTTCTGACTTGGCAGGACACTTCCATGGAGAGCAGTGGACAGCATGAGGACAGGGGCCCCCTGGACCTCCCATCCTCTCCACAGACCCGTTTCTCCATCCCAAGACCAGTAACGCTGCCCTGACACTTTATGGTGAGTATAAAACAAGTATTAGTCTCCATATTTGTTATTTTTCAATATTGTTTTAACTGCTCTAGGATTTTTATCTTCCCATTCAGATTTTAGACTTTGCTTTCCTACTTTTGAGACAAAGAGTTCTAGGATTTTCATGTTTTTCTTGGATCCACGGGCTGATTTTAGAAATGACACCTGTGTATCTCTTTATTCCTGTGCCATTCTTTGAACCTTATTTTGAAACATCCATTCTTTCTGCGTAACAAAAGTAGATGTTAAGGGTACCATCCTGTTCCTTTGTGGGCTTCTCTTCTTACCTAGTCCATGTTCATTTTATCAAGAACTTACAATTTTAAATCTGAGGGGACGTGAGTCCACTCTTCCCTCTCTTTTGGTTCTTGGTGTTCAGATATGAAGACTTACTGCCTCTGTGACCCCTGTCCTGCCCCTGTTTCTGTCCGAAATCTCCTGCGGTGATTTCCTTGGAGCTGTGCTCCTCTAAGCATGTGTTCGCAGTGGCCTTGGGTGCTGGCAGAGCTTCCAGGTTGGCCTTTATATTCAGGTAAGAGCTGCCTGGGTTTGCGCTGTTGGGTTCAAGGCTTTTCCCCGTCGCTCTTCTGACACCCAGAATGGCTGTTGGTTGCTCGGCGACAGCTCACACTTGTGCACCTGTTCTTTGCTGGCCATCTGTCCTCCTCTCTTGCAGCTCCTAGAATGTTTTCTGGGCTGTCCGTGTTCTTACTTCTCTCTAGCATGTCTGTAGTTGTGGCTTTTATCTCATTTATCCTGTTTGGTCCGTTCTGAGTGTTACGACATGACACATTTTCCTGTGGTTATTTCTGTCTTCTATGAGGTTTCTGCTACCTCATACTACATAGCCATTTTTTATTTTAGCCTCCTCGCTCCATGCTTCTAATTACTTCTTTTCTGATGCCAATTGTCAGACTTTCTCAAGCTAATTTTCTCTTTACCCTAATCTATCGAGCCTCTTCTTCCATCTTTTAGACTTTCTACTTCACTCAGTGCATTTTCTTTTTTTTTTTTCGTTTTCTTTTTTGAGACAGGATCTCGCTTTGTAGTTCAGGCTGGCCCTAGCTCACTATGTAGCCCAGGCAAGCCTCGAACTCAGCAATCCTCCTGCCTCTGCCTCCCGAGTGCTGGGATGACAGGCGTGAGCCACCACGCCCATACTGTGGTATGTGGTATTGATTACTGGTGGGTGTGAGTCAGCAGACCCAGCACTGCATGTGGTTACTGGGATCGAACTCAGGGCCTTGCGCTTGCTAGGCAGGCGCCGGAATCACTGAGCTAAATCTCTGGCTCACTCAGTGCATTTTCTGCCATTTCAATATTTCAGTGTTGCTCTTAGTCTGGAGACAGCACTTGTGTTTAACATTGCTGCTTCTCAGTCCTGCTCTGTGTCTGATTTCTGAGTCACAAAGCAGCACAGGAGTGTCTTTACTCCTGGGATGTGGGTGGAGTGACTATGTGCACCTGCACCAGACGGGCCTGAGGCCCCCCTCCAAGCCTCCCAGCAGTCAGCTGATCAGTTCTCCGTGGCAGCACTTGCAGCTGCCTCCCGGTGTCCTGCGCTGCCACACAGGGTTTCCTGCTTGGGCACCTGTCCCGAGGGTCAGCAGCTCTGTTCTGTGGTGTGTGCCAGGGACAGATCCTTCCAAGCATGGGGATCACAGCACCCCTGAAGACCTTCTTAAACCTCTGCTTTAAAAAACCCTTCCTTCCTCCAAGTTTTTCCTTACAGTTTAATACCGTTCCTTAGGACCATGCCTGTACCTTCTAAGTCATGTTTTAGTTTGTTTCAAGGGCCTGCCATCCTTCTTTCCTTCTTTCTCTTTCTTCTTTTCTCCCTCCAGCCCTTCTCTTCTTTTCTTTTCCTGATCACCTGCTTCTCTGTCCCCATCTCCAGCCAGTAGATGATGCCTTCGTCCCTACTTGGTTCGCGTCGGGAGCAGGTCTTCCCAGGAGCCCCCCCTTGGGGGCACCTGTGACCAGCTTGGCCAACTCCAAACAGCTCCCTCGCTCTTTCATGACTGTACGTGTGGAATTCACCCTCCCCACCTCGCCATTTTGTGAACCCGGGTAACCTGCCAGCAGGTCTAAGCACAGAACAGCAGTGGGCGTCACAGTGATGCTGTCAGGCAAGGAGATGAGAGCAGTGCCAGGGCTGTGCTCAGGAGACGGGCAGGACCTGTCTGCACGCAGCAGGGAGGTGTGGGAGGCCGAGGCGGGGAATGGGAGGTTTCATGAATGCAGGGAGGACGTGTGAGTCGGTCCTGGCGCAGCCCCTAATCTTTATTTTGCTGTAGGGGAGACCTTGAGAGAAGCTGTGCACAGAGGCGGTTCTCTCGTTCTGATGGCATTTGACTGTCTCATTGCGTGCCGTGCACCACACACGCCGGGTCTCCTTCCGGGGTGCAGTGGAGTCAGGGATTCCACCCAGAAGTGCCCACATACCTTCCGGAGAGCCTTGCTGGTGAGGATCTCTGACGTGCACGGGAGGCAGTGAAATCCACCTTGGAAAACGAAGAGGGTTCTAACTCAGTCGGTTCTGCCGCCCTGGCGGAGACCTCTGCCCCTCGCCTGCCACACAGGAAGCTGTCCAGCAGACTTTCAGAAGAGCTGTGCTGGGGTCTTATCTGCTTGGGTCCCTGAAGTTAAAAAATGTGGAATATAAGTCAGTACCCTTCAGGGACCCTGTTAGAGTCAGTTTGGAACGTGGGTAGGACGCGGGATCCGAGCCTCACTTTGTAACAAAGAGGTCGTGAGGCGAGTCCCAGATATGGATGGCTTTTCTAGTCTTCGGCTGCACGTAGGAGTCCATCCTCTGTGACCCCTGCAGGCAGGCCTGAGTGCCAGCACCTGCACCTGGCAGGCCGCTTGCCCTTGAGCTGGAGCCCTCTGGATGTCAGCTCGGGCCTTGCAGACAGGTCAGGAATCAACTGTGCACACTAAAGTCAAAGACAGTCGTGCAAAGGTCAACAGCATTAGGCAGACAAGAGTACTGCTGTCTCTACCCATCCATCCATCCACCCATCACCCATCATCTATCTCTCTACACTGCCTGTTACATAATTTAGGGAGCTAGAGGGGTTTAGATCTTAGAAATAAAACTCAACTTCAAAGAATAAGAAATCAGAACAAATTAAGTTCTTGAGATGATAAAGCTGAGGGCCAATAAAGCATTAAAAAGTCTTTCTTGTATGATTAGACCATAGAATTTCTCATAATTTGAGCAGCACATCTGAGCAAACACCCTATACTTTGAGCCAGATAGTGGGTGAGATGCGACGTGAATTATGAGCCTTGAATTTCAGGGGCAGCCACAGTCCCATACAGTATGCACTGTGTCATAAATAAAATCAGAACGGGTGCAGTAATGGCAGTAAATGCCGTTCCATAAAGCATTTTGCACAGCACGCTGTGGAGCCTCTCAGGAGACAGCGAGGCCTCCACAGGGCTCTCTCCATGGTGGCGAGGCAGCTGTGTGACACCAGCTGTGCATGTGGCTCACTCCTTGGCGAGGCCTTACGTCTGTTTCTGGTGCCACATTTCCCTCTGGTTCCTGTTGTTCGCCTGAGTCAGAGAAGCCCAGCGGGCTCAGCGTTGGACGCTGTCTTTGCGCTGCACTGGGCATCTGAGTCTCCAGTCTCCGCCCCTCCGGCTTTTCCCTCGGTGACTCTGTGACAAGCCCCCCGAGGAGCACTCACTGCGAAATTTCAGGCTTGGGTTCGTCTTGGAACCTTGCAAAGGGTAGAAAATGCTGAGAATTCAAATGGGTTCCGCAGCAGGCTGGGAAGCCCCGGGTCAGGGGTGTGGCCTGCTGGGGCCTGGAAGCCGCACCGGAAGAGCTGTCATTGAGCTCAGAGTCCCCAGGCCACCAGCACAGCTTTCGTGCTGCATCTTCATGGCCTGAAGTTTAAAAATATGCGTGAACTGGCAGGATGGCCGAGGCATCGGGCGGGTCAGGTGCTCCAGCCCCTCGTAGGTAACAAGCAGGAGGTGGACACTCCGTACGGGGTCTCCCGCCCAGGGAGGTCTCTGGAGTGGAGCAGCCAACCCAAGAGACCTAGTGGCTGTTACTTCCGTGACACCCCAGGGACGAGCAGGCCGTCGGCCGGTCCCGGAGGCAGCGGGGTGTGACGGGACCTCAGGAGCGCTGCCGCGGCTCCCTCCCCGTGAGGAACACGCTGGCGAAAGTCGCCATGGACGCAGACTCGCCCAGCCTTAGGCGGCTGCGTGGTCATCTCCGCCCCACAGAGCGGGGACTCGGGGAGCTGACGGCTTCCCCCCGCATGGGCACTGATGGCAGGAAGCCTCCTGGGTCTCCCAGGGTGGGAACCCGGCCTCCTGGGCATGGGCCCATCAGCAGGCATCTTCCGTAGGTGGCACGGTTTCGGGATGCCCGGGGACGCATCAGACAGAGCATTGGCCGGACTTGGGGACCCTCCTCACAGCACCCCGCCCAGCCGCCCCAGCCATGGAGCAGAAACCTGAGCTCAGGTGGACAGCAGTCTGGCGAGGTCACAGAAGCGACCTTGACCCGAGGACACGCACACAGCACTGTCTGGTGTGTGCGCGGGAGGCCAGACTCCCGCGAGCATCGCCGGAAGTCCCACGTTTCCAGACCCCACTGGATGGCTTCCGGCGCAGCCCGCGTCTCTGCTTCTTCGTTCTGCAGTGACTCGGACGGAGACTCTGCCTCGGAACGACCGCTCGTGTCTGCACAGATCCGCTGGAGCTGGAAACACCCTTGGCCGGCAAGGTCTCCAGCGTCTCTCCCACGCAGCCAGCTGGGTGGCAGCACACACTTAGGACCTCCGGCCTCGGCTTCCTCCCGCTCAGCTGGCATGTGCTACGGCTGCTGCCGCCCACTGCTGGCCCAGAAGAAAGCTGACCGGAAGATCTGGAGCGCCGCCCTGGTGGACGCGTCACTGCACGTCACGGTCCCCAGAGGCACCAGCAGGCGGGACGCCCGCACCTCTGTGACTCTGCTGCTTGTCTGCCCCGCCGTCCTCGCGGGGAGTGAACCACTGTTGCTGAACCAAAACGCTATTTGAATGTACGGTAGCCCTTGTGTGACAAAAATCAACCTCACTCCATGTAAATCTCATGCTTAGCTGACAGAGGCTAAGAACAGAGGCCACGTTCTCCACCCCCAGGGCGGCCCTCGGCTTACCAGGAAGGCCCTCAGCCCTCCGCTCGCCAGGCCACATGACGCCCAGGCCTGTTTCCGTGTCCCGCCGGCTCCCTGTGCACAGCAGGTGTGCGGTGGGCATTGACAAGCGTCCCAGGCTAGAACAGGCTGCAGCTCCCGCAGAGCAGCGGCTGCGGATGCAAGCTGGCTGCCCGCCCCTCAGGGCGCCTCCGGGGCTCCAGGAAGCGTCACTTTCACGGGGTCAGAGCTCGAGGCCTGGCCAGCACCCTCCTCCTTCTGCACCTGCACAGCCGCATAGGGGGCTGAGAGGTTCTCGGAGAGGATGCCCAGGAGCGGGGGCAAGCCAGGAGCGGCCCCTCCTTGGATACGGGCCTCCGCCACCCTGTGGGTTCCCAGACCTCCGCATGGTCGTCCGGCTCGGAGACCCCTCAGCTGGCCTGTATCCCTCCGCCTCCCCCCCGCCCGGGTGACCCCGACTTGGCATCCCTCTCCCGCCCCACAGCCGTCCCTCCCGCGCCCTCCCGGCCCCGCACAGCCTCGCGCTGTGGCTGCCGGATGGTGGCTGAAGAAAGGGGGGTTTCCCAGGCCTGCGCGGAGCAGACGCCCCCCACCTCCGGCCCCTGTCCGAGCCAGTTGCCCACACGGGGTGACCACGTGCGGGGTTCTCGGGAAGCAGAGTGGGTCGCCATGTTTTTGACTGAGCCTCCTGGAGACGCCCCGGAAAGAGGACTCAAGAGCTGCCTCAAAGTGTGGGAGCGACGGGGTGGCAGCATGCCTCTGACTGTCACGCATTTGTTCACACTTTCACTGGGCGGTTCGCTCACACCTGGGACAGTACAGTTCTGAATATCACACCCCTCACAAAACATCTTATAATCCAGCTGTCACTGAAGCATTGTGGCTTAACACAGGTCACAGATAAACGCACAGCTGCTCCGGGCCTTGAGCACAGGCCCTGGGTCTGTGTGCCGGGGCTCGCAGGTCCGCTGTGGCCTCCAGAGAATTAGGGGCTGAAAAACGCCAGGCGTGACCAGGACGCAGCGTTTCCACGGAAGACGCAGCTCCAAAGCAGGAGCGGTGCTGAGATCCAGTTGGTCCCTCGTTCTGTGGTTGGAGTTTTTCTTGGGGACCCCAAGTCTGGCCCTCTGGAGCTGCGGGGGGAATGCATCATGGCTGGGTGCTCCTCAGCTCAGCGAGCTGCCCACCCTGCTCCCTGCGTGGACAGCAGGCTCACATGGAGCTTCCCCACGCACCACCCCACCCTGTGCTTGGGACTCACAGGCACAACCGGGTGCTGACACCCAGCAGGGCTCGGGAGCTCCGGGAGGGCAGACACCCCCCCCCAGGGCTGGCAGGGCCGAGACCACAGTGGAGAGACAGTTTGCAAGCCGTGACCCCCGCAGCCACAGGGCAGAAGGGGAGACAGCCTGGCACGCGGGACGCACACGGCCCAGGCCCCATTCCGGGGATGTGGTGGCCAGGGTGGGTCAGCGACAGAAGGACCGGCGCGGGACGGACTTCAGGCCTCGCCCCGGTGACACCCCTCACCGGCTCCTCCTCCCAGCGTCACACCAGCTGTCCCCTCGCCAGTGGGCCCACCGGCACCGCACACCCAAGCTCCCGCCAGCTCCCCCAGCCCGCCCAGGAGCGCGTGAGGCTGAGAGGGACATCAACCTACATGTAAACCATAGGCCATTTTCTGAGGTAAATATCTGAGGCACGAGAATGGCAAAAGACCCCTCACAGGAAGTTGGGGGAGACGATCGCTGATCCCAAACTTGAGATGATCCAGTGGAACAGATTCACTCCCGGCCCAGACACCCCAGAGCGGACCCCAGTCCTTGGGCTGCAGTAGCCTGGCCGCTGGCTCTCCAGGCTGGAGGCTTGAGACGGCCGCGTGCGCTGACGCTTCCAAAGCCGAGTCCTGAAGGTCTGCACCTGGGGGTCATGGGCACAAGAGAGCGGGGGCTGGGGGACCCGCTCCCCGGCAGCACGTAGGCCCCTCACATGCCAGGTGCTTCCCTGCACCCCGAGACGGAGGGTGAGAGGAGCTGCAGCCCCGGGCCGTCCCTCGCCTGGCCTTCCGGCTGCTCACCGTTCCCCGGAGTCCCGCCTGTCACAGGCCTTGTGTTAAACCTCCCAGCTTTGTTTCCTCGTGACGACCCCGAGTCGTGCGAGATTCACACCCAGTGCTTTTGCGCGGCTTCCTCTGGTTCATCCGCCTCGTCAGTGTCACTCGTGGGGCCACAGCGGCAGACCCAGGACGGTGGCGGGAAAAAGAGCTCTTTCGCCCCAGAGCCTCGTTCTGAGCTGCTCTGACCACACCGTCCCGTGGCCTGGCCGTGTCCGGGCAGATGGCGGAGCCGCGTCTGTCCGCCCTCTTCCCGGGGGAGCGGGGGGAAGAGCAGAGCGTGCTCCCAAAGAAGCCAGCATCTCCCACAGTCCTGGTCACTGTGGTGCCGCCTCTGGAGCTGGCGCTGAAAGTGTCTGTGCGCGTGTGGTGTTTTAATTGAAGATCAGCTTGTAAAACAGAGTTTACAAACAGCCCCTCGTGTGGCTCCAAATGGCTTCGCCTACTTTAAAGAGTCAAACGGTGTTTCTGCGGCGGTCCGACAGGGCGGGGCCGCTCAAGCTCCTCTCCCGAATCCCCGCTGCTTCCTCTGCAAACACAGCAACAACAGCGGAACCTCTAACTCCAAGCAAACAGCGGGTGGAAACAAGAGGCAGCTCTCTTGTCTTGGGTACTAAGTCGGGAGTACCCGAGCTCCTCCCAGAGCCTGGCGCCGGGCAGGCCCTGCCAGGGGCGCGTGGCACTCCCTCCCCATGCCCGCCCTCCCTCCAGCTCTCGGCCCCTCAACCACACATACATAAGAGGAAAATAAAACATAGAAGGTACGAAGCAGGCCACAGGTCCTCCTCAGGAGTCACTGTCTTTTTTAAAAATTAAAAACATGCAGTCCGAACATGAAGTAGTTGGCGTCGATTATTCAAAATTCGACAACGGGAAGAGACTGTTCTTTGCTGCTGGTTTGATCCGCCTTGGACGTCACTGGCCCGGTGGGGAAACTGGCTACCACCGAGCTGCTGTGGTGAAGACCAAGAGGCACAAAGCACACTGAACTCGTGCTTGTAAACGTGTACTCAAATAGACCACGCTCTTAAGATCAACCTAAGGCATCCTTCATATGAAGCAACAGTTTCTTGAAAAGCAAAAGCTGGTGTGGAGACACAGGCTGTACTTGTAGAACTGTAGAAGGCTGAGGCAGGAGGAGCAGGTTTGAGCCCAGCCTGGGCCACTTAGTTACTTAGCGAGACTTTGGCTCTAAACAAACAGACTGGGAATGCAAAGGTCTTGGGTTCGATTCTCAGTACTGAAAAGAGTAAAATGCAGTAACATTTCCCTGTAGGACCCTTTATGAGATTTAGTAACCCAGTGTATGATTGTGGGATTTCAATAAATGCAAAATGTACTATGTGGAATTTGTATTTTATTCCATTATGGAAAAGTAATTTAGGAATTGCTTTTATAGCTATTTAGCGCCTGCTTTCACCTGCCTGTGGAGAAGTTTTATTGCTCACACACTAACATAAGCTTCCAATATTCACTCCACAGGAAGGCGCTTGGGCTGCCATGCACTGGAGTCGCTGGTCACGTGCTCACCTGGTCACGTGGCCACCCACACAGAGTGTACTGGAAGCCTCATTCAGGTTCTTATGCCTCTGCCATAAATCTGCTCGTTGGAATAATGTCCTTCTAATAGTTCTCATCTCCTTCTTAGCAGTTTTCTGTGTTTATAATCTGTTAACATTTTACTCATAATATTTTTAACTTTTCCATAAAGACGTGCAATAATCACAAAGGAAGAACGGGCTCAGTCAGGAGCCAGAGTTCTGTGTAATCTCTCCGGGTGGAGACAAAGGCTCTTGTTTCCACAGACTTCACTGCTGCGTTCAGCCTCGAGGACAGCGGCGATGCTGAGGGTTTTACTCCGCAAAGTGAAAGGCATTTGCTCCAGATTTAGAGGAATATTAACACTGCTCTTAAAGCGTGCTAAGCGTGTGCACTAGTGTGTGCCGTGACTTACACGAGGGCACTTCAGCCTCGGTGGCCTCTCCTCTCGCTTTGGAGAGTTATTACATGCCATGGAAACACTTTAAATTTATGTGCACAACCTGTAAAGACTTCTACTTAAATACATTATTAATTTTAAAGTTCTGCTTCATAATAATCATGTATTTGTAACCAGAAGTGCAGTAAAAAGAAATAAATTTGTACCTGATTTGGAGCAATTTTGAAAAGAGCCAGTGGCAGTTTATTCAGAGGAAAGGTCTCGTTTCCTGCGTGGACTGTTGTCCGGGGAGCCTGCCCCTGGGGACAGTTCTCGCCGAGGGGCCCAGGGGACCACGGTGTGGCGGGCCGGACCCCACCCTCGTCAGACTCCCAGAGCGCAGCCTCGGCACTGCCGTCGGCCGGGGACTTGGAGCGGGGTCCCGGGACAGGGCGCTGGAGGTCAGCTGAGGTCCTCAGGAAGGCTCCTTGCCTCAGGGCCACGGGCGCCGCTTCCGGGAGGTGCTCCTGTCTCTGGGGTCCCCCAGGCAGCGCTCTCCCCAGAGGGCTCTCCCCGGAGCACAGATATGTGTGGTGCTCACCACCGCAGCCAGGTCAGCGGCCGGCTGGCAAGGGGCGGGCACACTTGCTACCGGGCCCCGCGGACGCAAGGCAGGGAGGTCACCCACGTCCCGCAAACCTCCAGCAGCTGCCCTGTACCAGTCCCTGGGGGGCTGCGGTGCTGGGTCGTTCAAAGGGCTGATATGGTGTGCACAGAACTGTGCGCGAAACCTCGTTTTCAGCTTCGCCCATTCGGCGAGCACGGCGGGCTTCCGCGGGCGTGTCACAGGCCTCCTCTCAGGAAGGGCCCAAAGCCGCTGAGGACTGGCAGGAAGCGTCTGCGTCTTGTGATCCAAGTGTCGTTGCCGGAGGAAGCCAGTGGGAGTCCGGGCCCTGGAGGTAGAGGCTGTTCAGGATGAGACCCCGGGGGCAGCTGGGCCAGGTTCCCCGTCAGGCAGATCCGCGGGCTTCGCCTTTCCTGGCCCGACAGTAGATTTCCTTCTAGAACATGGTAGAAATGACTTCACCGAATAGTAATCAGATTGGAAAGTTGTGATTTCGTGGGATCTGAAGGGTGGGGCCTCTCCCCGTGGCGGGAGCAGGAGAGACGTGTGGCTGGCACAGTCTACGCGGCCAGCTGTGCGTTCAGTGGTCAGCCCCGTCCACACAGCATGGCGTGCCGCGGGGTTCTCACGCTGGTTTGCCAAAGCTCCACTGCAGAGTTGACCGATATAACCCTTGCTGAGGAACCGGCTACCGCACAGCATCCTCGCCAAAGTCAGGATGGTCTGCGTAAGGTCGTCGCTGTGTAGTTCACAGCTGTGAGGAGCGCCATCTTGCACACTTCATGCGTCCTGTGCTTGAAACCAAAGCATAAGAGAAGGACAAACACGTATGTTGTGTATCTTGTCTAAGCAGTTTCTTTCTTTTGTCGAGATAGTGGTGGTTTCTTTCTCTTTTTCTTCTTTCTTTTTTGAGATAGGGCCTCGCTTTGTAGCTCAGGCTGGCCCTGAGCCTACTATATAGCCCAAGCAAGCCTGGAACTCAGCAATCCTCCTGCCTCTGCCTCCTGAGTTCTGGAATGACAGGTGTGAGGCACCACATCCAGCAATAGTGGTTTTTTTATGCTCCTGATGGTGCCTCCAGCTCTGGGCCCAAAGCATCCTCCTGTCTCAGCCTGCAGAACAGCTGGGACTGGCACACACACCACTGTGCCCAGTGGAGCCCAACCGTTTTCCACCCGTGCCCTTCCACTTCTTGCCCTCGCTCTGACTCCTTTGGCTAAGGGTTGGCGAGATCCATCTCCAATCCGCTGGGTCCAAGGGGTGAAGAGAAGAACACCCCTTCATTCCTGTCTCCTGGTGACACACAGGCCGCCGTGGTCCTCGGCAGTGGCGCTGGCCTGCGTGCCAGGCCCTTTCGCGTCAGCACTGTGATTGTGGCCAGTGACTTTCCCAAACGCCCGCCTGCTCCGCACTCTGGGCTGAGCTGAGGACCACGGGCTGGAGAGCCAGCGGCCTCTGTCCTGGCCACCAACTCTCGCGCGGCCCGGCCTCACCCTTCAGGGATTGGCCAACGTGAGGCAGAGATTTCCATGCATGGAGTTGTCAGCCTCCAGCGGAGGCTGTTTCTTCACTGCACCTTGATGGGATTGGATTGGATTTTTGAAATGTCTTATTATATTATGCGGGAGATCGTTCTGCAAGCCTCTGGGGTATGTGCTTGGTGAGGGTCGCCAGAGTGTGACACACGGCCGGGGAGAGTTAGGGGTCTGTGCGCAGTTGACCTCGCTCACCTCGGCCTCGGGCCTCAGGTGCTCCTGCTCAGCACTCACTCACCCGGAGCTGGGCACCGTGCGCACTGGACCGTCACATGCCGGAGTGTCTGACGCAGAGCCTGCCCTGCTGCGGGCCTGGAACCCGGGGCCTGAGTGCTGCCACTTGGAGGCTGCGTCTCAGAGGGTTTTCCGCTCCTGTCTGGCCGTCAGAGCTGCTCAGGGTGGAGCTGAGGTTGACAGATGGGGCACAGTGAGGAGAAGCGAGCCCATCCTGGAAGCTCAGGGCGCTTCCAGGAGGCTCCTGGGTGATAGAGACTGGAGCATAAATCCCCGAGAGATGCTTACAAGAATTCTGTTTAAAAAGCCATCTGGAGGCGGAGCTAATCCCCGCAGCTGGGTCTGCGGAATAGGCTTCAGATGGCTGCACTGGGCCAGACAAAAATGAAGCTGCCTGTTTAGCGAGGGCCTCACTAAATGTTGGTTTCAGACTTAAACCAAACCACAGTTTGTGCCCTGCCCAGCGAGGGGCCATCTGCTGCATCCCCAGAGACTTGCTAAAGAGGATGCCCAGTCTGTTTTCCTTCTCCGACCTGTGGGAAGAGCCCGTGGCCACTTGTTCTTAAGGAACGCTGGGGCTGGCGCTGGGCTGGCATCTGCCAGCGTCAGTTCACAGGCCCTTTCCTGGTGCTGTATGGCCCGACTCGGCGTGGTGACAGACGTGGGGTGGCTGTGCGACCAGCTCCCTGTGGTCCCGGATGACCACCCAGACACCCCATCGCCCTGTGGTCCCCAGAAGAGGCCTCTGCACAGGTCAATTTCTGCAGCTTCTGTTATGACTTTGTCTTTTCCTTTCTACTGGGCAGAAAATGCCTGTTTACCTGTGCGCTTGTAGCCGTGGCTGGGGCGGCTCTGTCCTCCGCCATAACTAGGTGTAAGATAACAAGGGAGAGTCCTCGGCCCCAAGTCTGCTCAGTGGGTGTGAGCCCGACGTTCTGTAGGCCTGGAGAGCAAACAGGTCCTTAAAAAGTGTCGGTTAAGAGCACAGCGTACAGCTGCACACCTGCCACCCGGCTCCCCAGGAGGCTGAGTCAGGAGGATTATGAGTTCAAGCATAGGCTGGAGCAACTCAGTGTGTGAGAGAGACCCGGCTTCAAAGTAAAATGCACAAAAGATGTAGGTGAGGACAAATTTCCTGGGCTCAAACCCCAGCATCAAACAACAAACGAAAAACTCACCCCCCCCCCAAAGAACAATACAGCATCCTGGAGGTCAGGACTGGCTAAGAAGCCCTCACTTCCTCCCTCTGGCATGAGGCTCCCAGCACAGACGGAGCCTGGGCAGGCCTCAGGGTGCAGGCCGCACGTGGCGGGGGAGGGCTCACCGGGCACCCCTGCTCAGGAGAGGGGTGTCACAGCAGAAGAGGCAGGGGCCGGGGCGCTGGGGCACGCCGCCACTCTCAGCCCTGGGTGCACCCCGTCTCCCGTGCCGCGATCTGGCCTAGACCTGGGTCAGCCGCGTCTGCACGGGGCGCCCAGCTCTGGCCGCGTGCTCTGCGTCAGGCAGGTGCCCTTCGGCTGAGCAGCGACGTCCCACTGCGCATCCGTGGGCGCCGGGGCACCGTCGTCAGCTTCACGTGTGCCCTCGGGCTCAGTCACGCCTGTGGCTCTCACGTACACGTGCGACAGAGCTTTGGGGGACTACACGGCCATGCAGCGCGTAACTTGTGCATTTTATGGTCAGTGCCTTTTAAAATCAGTAACTCTCCAGACTCCGATTTGTCAATTTATTCTAAATAGCTTAATTAGCTCTGATAAAGCTTGAACTTAAATAAACATTTAGAAAATCAATTCATTTCCACTTAAGGAAAAGCACCAATGTATCCATCAGACAGAACTGGAGCAGAGAAGTGGGGTTCAGGAGGGTAAGAGTGGGGGCAGGGCAGGCCAGCCGGTGCCAGGGCTGAGGCCAGCGGCTCGATCTCCTTGGGGCACCCCCGGCTGAGGGCCACGCGCCTTCCTGGGGCAGCGTGTGCGGGGTGGAGCGGCGCCCGGAGGCGGCCGGACGCCAGGCACAGGCTTCACACGCGCGGGCCGCACCAGCGCTCCAGGCCTCCGCGGTGCGTGTCACGCAGCCTTGGCCTCAGGACGCTGTGTGCGACCAGCCTGTCACGCCATCACGCGCCGGCGCCCGCGGCCCCCGAATCTCCCTGCCGGCCCGGCCCCCGGGTGAGGAGCAGGCTCCTCAGCTGGGCTCCCCCGGCCTGGAGGACTCTGCGACGCGTGCAGGGTGCTCACGGCGCGCGAGGCAGGAAGGCCTGCGTGCAGGGGCCACGGCGCTGCGCCTCTCCGGCCTGAGTGGCAGCTTCTTTTCCTTGTGCTCTTCCGGAAGTGGTTCTCGTGTGCTGTGAAAGTTCTCGCAGAGACATCAACATTGAAACCCCCTTTCTCTCCGCGCCGCAGAGCGGCTCCTGCCTACCTTGGAGGTCTGACCTCAGCTCCCCAGGAGCAGGGTCCCCGGGGGGAGCAGGGGGGCCTGGCTGCAGCCCCCGACGCCCCCAAAGGCCGGCCCTCCCGGACTAAACCCCTAAAGGAAGCCTTTGTCCCTGAAGCCAAAACTAGGGGGGCAACAGGAGGCCAAGCTGATGTTTGCCGCTTAACGGCCGCTGTGCAGGGGAGGGAGGCCGTGGGCAGGAGCTGTCGCCCTGCACAGCCCCGCCCAGGCTCCCGCTCCACCCGGCGGGCTCCAGCCAGCGGCTGCCCCTCTGCGCCTGTCATCACTTAGCTCACGCTCACGCAGGCGGGGCTCCTCGGCTCACGGTTTTGCAGGTCAGAGGGCGAGTTCAAGGTCAGGTGGGGCCGAGATCCGAGCCTCTGCTGTTTGCTCTCCCTGGAGAGGGGAGCAAACGCGAAATGGGGGCCTGAGCCCCAGAGCCCCCTAGTGACGCACTCCAGGTCAGGGCACAGCCCGGGCACCGCCTGTCACTCCCGGGCCTTTGCAGGAGGCCGACAACGCCCGGCCTGACCACGCACGTCAGCAGGGGCCAGGTGAGCCTGTGTGTGCGCGGGGCCACTGCCTAAGTGTGGAACGTGTCACCTAACCGGAGTCGCTGGCTGCACTCGTTCCCCGTGGCTCAAGGTCATCATCCCCGGGGTGCAGTAGTGCTCCAGCACCAGAACCCACAATTTCTCTATCTCTTCGGCTGCTGGTTCATCGGCTTCGAGATCAGTGTTATGAATCATGCGGCATAAACACGGCTGTGTGTGGATCACATGTCTTTAACTCTTCTGGGAAGATATCAAGGGAGGAAATCCGAGTCAAATGGGATTGCTAATTTCAGTTTCTTGAGAAATCTCCATATTGACTTCAACAGTGGTTTGTACTAATAAAAAAATTAAAAATTTAAAAGTGGTATGAAATAAAAAGGGCTGAGGGTTGTCTTTCTCCATGATCAATGCTGAGCCATCCAGGCTGCTCCTCCTGCACAAGGGCCCCGTGCTCCCCGGGTACTGTGCTCCCCAGAGGCGGCCACCCCTGCGGGCACCGTGCTGCCTGCCCTCCCTGCAGCACCCCCTGGCCAGGCCGGCGCTTCCTGCTCCTCCGGGGACCGTAGCGGCCTCCTGACAGGGGCTGTGGCCTCACCCTCTGTGCCCACCGAGTGAGCATGCTGGCCCAGCGTGGAGGCAGACGGGGCTCCACAGGTCACAGGGCCACACCCAGTCAGCGCACCCTGGTCACTCACGGGCATGCCCACTCCTGCAGCCTCTGTGCTGTGCCCAGCCCAGGACTAGCGCCTCCTCTTGCAGAAATCTGCAGACCTTCACCCACAATGGGCCTCGAACTCCAGGCAGGCCGCACAGCTTGCCATTCTGCTCACACAGGCCCCTCAGAGCCCGGTGGGGACCCCTGCTCGCTCCTGATGTCTGTGCCCTGGGAGCGGCTGGGATGCCTCCGTGGCCCCGGACGAAGCAGACTCCTAGCTGTGGCTGCTCAGCCCATGCTCCCGGGGGAAGGACCCCTGCCCCGTCCCAGGGGCCTGTGCTTCCTGGAGAGTGTGTTCCATCCCAACAGCCACTGGCTGGCTTTGGGCACCTCTCATTCCCTCCAGGGAGGGACATGGCCTCCTGCACAGTCCACAGGCTGCCTGGGGGTGGAGAACAGGGCTGATACAGAACCGGCCAGTCCGAGAAGAGCAGTAACTCTCCCGCCCTGGACAGTTCCATTTACCCTCTCTACCAGCAGTGGTACCAGAGCTACTGAGCTCTTTTGCTCACAAGAAAATGTTCACTTTTAAGTTCGGTCAGTGGGTGTTTACTGAGTGCTCTGAACAAGCCTATTGCTGGTGGAACTGGGTTAAAAGCGAGGGTTGGAAATAGGGCGGAGACAGCTGTGTCCTCCCAGGCTCAGCCTGAGCCTAGCACCCATGGCATGCTTGCCAAGTGCAGGGCCCAAAAGCCAAGGCACGTGTGTGGTGACCCCGAGGCCCCGATCCACACGTGGTGTGGGCAGAAGGAAAGGGCACGCTTCATAGGAGACTCGGGGGAGACAGTTTCGGGGGTGCATGTGAACAGCAGGCAGCAGCTGGGCATGGCGGGCTATGAGCCGTGCAGTCCCAGGGTGGGCTGTGCGAGGGGTGGAGCCCACGCCGGGCACGCCCTCCCCACGTCCTTCCTCAGTGCTAGTCCGGAGCTCTGATGGCAAACAGTGCATTACACCTGCCCTCCGTGCACAACCGCGCTGGGCCTGAAAACAGCAGCACTAGGCAGACAGGACGTGCAGCAGTGAGCAGGACAACAAACGTTCACATCCAACACAGCGCAAGTGATTCAACGGGCCCCTCCGTCCACATTGTGGGTTTTAAGCAAAATGACTATTATCAGCAGACTATGACTGAAGGGTACTGATGGGGCCGGATTTCCGGGTTCAGCTTGTCTTATGCTAATGCGTGGCGGCCACAGGCCACGGGAAGAGGAGTCACGTACTCAGGGCGGGCTCACTGCAGCCCGCGGCCTCGCATCAGAACACCAAGGTCTGTGTCTGTGGAGGGGTGAAGGCACCTGGGAGTGGCTGGCGCCGGGCACCCTTTGCTCCTCCTTCCGTCTCCCTCCTGTCTGGCACAAGCCCGCGGTGGGTGGCGCTCACCTCAGGGCGGCCCCTCCGAGCAGCCTGCCTGTGGGGATCCCGACCCGCCGGCGCTGAGCGGGCCGGTCTGCGGGCAGTCGTCGCCCTGCTCCGCTGACAGCTCATGGAGACTGCTGCAGACAGCCCCGAGGCCGCCAGGCTGGCCCGGCCTCTGCTGGGGAGGGACGGGGTGCTCAGGCCTCACGGCCTCCTCCGGGTCACTGGAAGCAGGTGGCCCTCACGTGTGGCCTTTCAGCCCGGCCACAGTGTCACCTCAGCCCGGGCGCCGCTACCTCCACGAGTCCGATCGGCGAGGCCCGGCTCGCACGTGGACGCCGCCTTGCTGTGTGTCAGCGGAGCCCGTGCCGAGGAGCCCGCGGCGCCCCCGCTGGCCCAGCCTCGGCTCTGGGCGGCGCTCGCCTCCCTCGTCACAGCAGGGTCTGCTCGTGCCGCGTGCCGAGGAGCGTGGGAATCTGCTGGGCATCTGTGTGCCCGTGTGCGTGCACAAGTGACACGTGCCGCTGTCTGCTTGTTGCATCCTCTTGCATGTGTGTGTCTGTTTCTGCATAGGTGTGTCATGGGTGAACATATCTGTTACGTATGTGAGTGCATGTGGGTGGCACGCACATGTGTGAGGGGTTTTGAGGGCATCAGCACTCGAGAGCGCGGACCGCTGAGAGCACAGTGATTTCCATGCAGAAACTTCCTGGGTCCCAGGGCCGCAGTCGCAAAATGCCACACACCTCTGGAGCTAAAGCCCCCGGGACCTGAGGTGCCGTCACGGGCGACCTCCAAGTGGGTCTCCTGGGGTCTCTGGGGTGCCCAGCTTCTCCTCCTAACTTTGCATAGAATGTGGGGCCCATGGGTCTTTGGGTCCCTAGACTGTCTGAGCCAAGATCCCAGGCTGAGCAGAAATGCCGGCCGGATCCAGAGGCCGCCCCGTGCGCTGCGCTTGCAACGCGCTTCTCCACCAGGGGGCGCTCCGCCTGCCGCGCGCCCCCACCGCCGAGCAGTGTCGTGTCCGGGGTCTGAGGCCCGGCTCCTCCGCTCTGCGCTGTGCCTGCCCTGCCTCCTGCAGCCCTGTGCGGGGTGGCTTTGCCCCACACCCTCCGACACGACGGCCCGCCCGGAGCCCCCACCCTAGTCGGATCCCCTGGAACATGGCCGCACTTAACCTCCTCCCCTTGGAGCTGCGGAAGCGGCTGCTGTGGGAAGTGACTGCCTCAGCCCCCGAGGACACGGGGTCCGGGCTCCCGAGACACTCGGCCGCCGCCTGCCCTGCTCCTCCCGCCTCCCTCGTCAGCTCTGCAGAGCCCGCGAGGGAACCGCGGACCGGCCTCCTCCGGCCCCTTGCCAGTGGGCGGGGCCTCCACAGTGGTGTCTTGCAAAGACATTTCCATTTCTTGCCAGGGCCGTCGGAGGCGTGTCGTACAAACCTGAAAGGTTCCCTGCCCGCGACAAAGGGCATATCCGGCCCTGCTGGCCCCTCCTCGGCAGGCCGTGCCCCTGGGTGTGTGGCCAGGTGCTCCCTGGGGGCCGAGCAGGTGGTTGGTCATCAGCCCCAGGCAGGATGCCCACTGCCAGGGACAAGGGTGAGGGACAGCAGGCCGTCACCAGGAGCTCCACCCGGCACGGGGAACACTGCTGTGGCCCAGTGCATCATGGCTCACAAGTTAACTCCGCCTCCTGGGAGACCGCACTCGCCCCGCAAGTCCCAGGAAGCAGGCTCGTCAGCCAGGGACGGGCCGCGGGTCCCCTAGGCTGGAGGAGCGGTCCGTGGAGGGCGTCTCGGTCAGTCCCAGCACCCTCAGGGACACATCGCCGTGGCCTAGACAGCCCCCTCCTCGCTGGGTCCCTAGCGCCGCTCAGCTCAGGCGGCACCGGGGTGCGCGTCCGGCTGAGACTCTCCTCTGTCTCCCCGTCTTCCGCTCAGAAGTGGCTCCAGAGGGGGGGGGGTCCCCGCTCCTCAGCTCCCTCCTGCCCTTCTGGCTGCCAGAGCTGCGAGGGTGACACTCATTCTGATCACAGAGCTGGGAACTATTTGTTTTCGTGTTTGGCTGATTAGACCAGCTGCCAGAGCTACACAGAAAACCTGCTGAGACCCACCGTGGCCGTGTTAAGGATCTCGGTGCTGGTATTTCATCCCACTTTCACGTTCGTAACCCTTTTTATTTCCCAGCATCCCCTGTGTCTGGCAGTGTACTCTAACCTCTGACACCAGGAACTCGGTCAATAAACCCTGTGGTCTTTGATCCGCTGGATTATGGGATTGCTGTTTATGCAAAGGGAAACATCAGGATAAGCAAATACAGAAGGGAAAACCCCTGGAAGCAAGGGGGTTTGAAGAGGAAGAAGAAACAATTCAAGAGCATTTGCAATGCAAACCTTGCTGGACTTCTGAGCCTTCTTTATCAGTTGCAAGAAGAGAACAGCCGCCAGGAAGGGGTCCCCATAGGATACTGGGGTGCACCCAGCTCCCTTCTGCTGGTTTATGGAAAACACATGGCTCTGTAATTTCAGTCCTGGATTTCGCTGGCAGCACGGGGCGGCCCATGGGCTCGCAGATGCCCTGGGGGATCCGGCCACCGCTGAGGGCCTTATTTCCTGTCTCAGACCTCTGCTACCCACTCCGAGATGGGGTGGGTGCCACTGCCAACCCTGCCAAGGTCACGGCGGTCTCGGGGCATCCGTGTGTCTGTCCGGGGGCCCTCGGAAGCTGGGACCTGCAGGCGCCGACATCCCTGAGTGAGACAGTGCGGCACCCCACGCCGCCTCCTCCTCGGTGCTTCGTGCCACCGCCAGGCCACTTAGAATTCCTCGCAGCACAGGGCCCGAGTGCGTGGTTGGTCCACTGAACTGTTTCAGATTGATGACAGAGAAGAGAGCGTGTGGAACGTTTTCTGTCTGGAGTGAGGAATCTGGAGATGTGAAACACACACGGAGGGCCGGCCTCCCGAGTGCTCCAGACACGAGTAGGGCTTTTCCTGCTGTGGCTCTAACTTCTGAAAGATTTCTCAGCTGGGCGTCTGTTTGCTCTTGGAACAGGAACTGTCTAAGAAATTGCCCTTGGGCCGGGCGTGGTGGCTCACGCCTGTCATCCCAGCCCTGGGGAGGCAGAGGCAGGAGGATTGCTGAGTCCGAGGCTTGCCCGGGCTACACAGTGAGCTCAGGGCCAGCCTGAACTACAAAGCGAGACCCTGTCTCAAAAAAAAAACACCAAAAAACAAAACCAAGTTGCACTTGGGACCGTCCACTTTCTTTCTGCATGGCTTCCAGTGTCTGTCGGGCTCTTACCTGATCAGATAGGAGGACTCAAAGTGCGAGTGGGAGACAACAGCTCTCCCTCCGCGGGGCAGCCCCACCCGGCAGCGGCCTCTGCGCCTCCTGCGCATCTCAGAGGGAGGCGTTCCGGTCCCAGCAGATGGCCGCAGCGGCCTGGGTCCGGCTCCCCTTCGGTGTCTCTCCCGTGACAGGAGCCCGGGCACATAGCGGCTGCTAATTCGCGGCATTACCTTGTTTTCGTTCCCATGCACGCCCCTCGCCTCTTCTGTGCAGGTGGGGAGCAGGCGCGTACAGCACTGCTTCCAGGGAACTGTGCGGTGGGCAGTGCTGAGACCAAACGCTCAGTCCCACAGGTGGAGGGGAAGGGTTTGTTCGGCGTAGTTTGCAGAGATCTCAGTCCACAGCTGGCCGCGAGGCGGGGATGGGAAACAGGTATCGCAGAGGAAAAGCAGCTGAGTGCTCACCAGGTAGCAAAGGCATCAGGGAGGGAGAGTTCTGTGAGTCTTTCTGCCTCTTTTATCCCATCTTGACAGCCGGGATTAGGGCGGCACTAAACCTCGCTGGTATTCACATACCCTTCTCACCAGATCACACGTCCCAGGCTCAGCTTCCTCTGGAGAAGTCCCACCTCGTGTGTGTGTGGGGCACGGGGGACATCTGAACACAAACTGTAACAGGCAGTTTGGTCTCAAAGCCCAGAGTCACCCTGGCAGTGACCCAGGAGCTGCTGTGGGCACCCTGAGGATGAAGACACAGCATGCTGCAGTGCCAGGAGGGCAGAGTGCTGTCCCTCCTCCCTCCACAGCCACTGCAGGCACCTCCCTAACGCAGAGGACTGGCTGTGGGGGTGCCCTACTTCCTGCGCCCCCACTTTACCAGAACCAGACACAGAGCCCACTGGCTCCTGGTGCAACCTGGGCAACGGGACCTGGGACGCTGGCAGTGGCCTCAGTTCCCAGGACTGCTGAGGCTGCAAAGAGCTGCTGGCCCTGGAGTCAGTGGTGTGCTTGCTGGCGGAAGGCTGGCAGCCTCAAGAACACAGGAGCTTTGCCCCACGTGCATAGGAAGTCAGAATCTGGAGTCTGGGCTCCACTGTGGAGGAGAAACTCCACAGCACACTGGGCTGAAGCTCTGGGCCTCATTCATCCTCCCAGGGTCACTCTGAGCTCTTCGTAAAGGGCCAAAGATGGGCTAGTGAGTGGGCCTTGAGGAGAGGCCTCATGGAGACGGGTTTGCTGGAGGGCACTTACGGAGAGCTGTACGTGTCTGTCTGCGTCACCAGCACCCAGGGCAAACATGAGCTGGGAGAAGAGCGAGACCCCAACCCAACCTGGATGAACGCCAGGCATCAGGGAGGATGGTGGTGGTCTCACGGGGATGCTCTGCAGCAGAGGGACAGCAGGTCACAGGCCAGCCACAGGGTTTTGTGGGTGATCAGCCTCACTGCTGTACTATTCTCCATTCAGTGGTCTCAGTTATGCTCAAGTATTTTTTCAAGGAAGGAAAACATTTTTTATAAAAGATTTCATTCTGTAGATATTTCATTGAATACCAGCATCACCTGCTAATATTTTCAGGCCAGGGGTCTTGAGAAATTTCAGAGAAATTATCATTTGGAAATGTTATGGCTTGTGTCTAGAGGTCTGTCAAAGGCTCATGTGATCATGGGTAAAACTTTCCAAAGGTTCCTGGATCTAGTGTGAACCTAGGATTGATGATGTTGTGCTGGGATTGATTTACAGTGTGATGGTAGGCTAAGATTAAGGCTGCCCCATCCTGGGTGGGAGTGCCACCCATTATAAGGATAGGTATCCTGGATAAGACACAAGGGGCAAAGGGCAGGCATGGTGGCTCATGCCTGTAATACCAGCACTTGGAAGGCAGAGGCAAGAGAAATGCCATGATATCAAGGCTAGCCTGGGATACATAATGAGTTCAGGGCCAGTTTGAACTACATAGTGAGATGTTGTCTCAAAAACTAAAAAAAGGAAAAAAAGAAAAGACACAAGGGGCAGAAAGAATGTCCATGTTCTTTGCTTGTTGTTTGCTGCTTTCTGCCTGCTGCCTTCTTCCCACCATGAACTGTTTCTCCTCTGCCATGTCTCTCTGCCATGTCATCCTGCCTTGGACCCAGCTATGAACTGAAACCTCTCTACACTGGGAAGCCCCATAAACCTTCTTCCTTTAACTGTAGGAATCAGGTAGTTTGTCTCAGCAATAAGCAAAGTAATAAGACAGAAATTATTATGTGACAAAAAACATCAAATGTGATTATATTTTTAAACTGAAATTAAAAAGCAATTTTCAGGAATAATACTTAAGGAAATGACAGATTTTATTCTATATTCACACCTATTTGCTAGCCATATACAAAAATCTTAATTTAAAATTTATGTATGCTTTTATATGAAAATTATATTAACTTAGTATATTATTTTAATATAATTGATACAACATGTGACACTTAAATACATATGTTAATATTGCCTTATTTTAGACTAAGCCTGCCTGGCTACTAACTGTTTTTATAAGAAACTTAGAAACACACCCCAGGCTCACCATATTTGCTAATCTAATTACATTAAAAGTAAATTAGTTTTCCCACTAATCACAAAAGAAGCTTGCTTTTAAGCACAATGAAAGAGAAAGAAAGAAAAAGAAAGGAAGAAGGGAATGAAGCATACTCATTTGAAACACTATTTGGAAAGACCAATAATCCCACATGTGAGTTGCTAACACCATTATCAAGGACACACTCTCTCATGATGTCTTCAGACACATAATAAAACACCTTTGTTTTAAACCTAAAATTGTCACAGGAGCATTAAATAAGAGCAAGTCTCAGAATCTTATTTTCAAGTATAATTTAAATGAAATTTATCATGGAATCACCCTGTGTTAGGAAACATACCCAGCTCTTAGAAAATACTAAAAAGTAAAGGTGCTGTGGCAGAGAGCCATTTGGGGAGGCAAGCGAGTGTCCTGCTTCCCCGGGGGCTGCTGGGGAACGCTGTCCCTGGGGACACTCACAACTCCACTCCCATCAGCGGC
>PVIC010015271.1:0-35413 GCA_004025085.1 Thryonomys swinderianus
TCAACATCTCTGGTCATTCGAGAGATGCAAATGAAAACAACATTGAGATTCCACCTCACTCCACAAAGAATGGCTGCGATCACAAAGTCAACCAACGATAAATGCTGGCGTGGCTGTGGGGAGAAAGGAACCCTTCTCCACTGTTGGTGGGATTGCAGACTTGTGCAACCATTGTGGAGATCCGTGTGGAGATTTCTCACTCATTCTTTTAACAAACATTTTATTTAAAACCCTTACTGATAAATAAGATATTATTTTCTTTAAGTGGCTTTTACTTTTTCCTCCCTACTTCCACAGACTAAATCTGGTTCATCCCTTTAGCTCCATAATTTAGCTCATGATGTGAAACACAGCAAGTACTCAGTAAATATTTATTAAATTATTCCAGTCATTCTCAGCTTCCTATTCCCCTTCTAACAACTTATATTTTTAAAATTATTTTCTGTTAAAATCATGCAATAGATTCCAGTTTTACTCCATAATGATCCATGGCCTTTGAATTAGTAGTGTAAACTAACCAGAATTACTGAGATAATTAATGGACATTCATACTTCAAATTTTATATATTCATTTATATTCACATCTCAAATTTTATATATTCATTTTTATTCCATCTTTTTAATTTAATCTCAAAAGGACTACCATATGTTTAAAAGCCATTACGATTGCTTAAATAGGGAGAAACCAGTGCTCCCTCTGCTGGTGCTGTGCAGAAAAAAAGAACTAGAAAACTTCTGCAAAGTCACAATGACTGCCAGACGTCCTGGGCAAAGATGACTTTCCCACCCGAGGAACAATCTGAGAATGTTGTAATACTACACTATCACCGAGTTTATTACACAAACTGAACTAACTAAACCACCACATGAACATTGAAGTATGAAAGATAAGGAAAGAGCTATCTACAATCAAGTTTACAAAGAGTTTTTAAAATTAAATCTAGGAAAATAAAACAATGAAAGATATGTGTTTATAAGTGTTAAAAATAAGGGCAGGAATTTTTTCTTGGTGTGAATAGTTAACTTTACAATTACAAAGAGCATATATGTGCAGGATAGTGCAAAGTTGTAATGTAGATTAATCTACACATTAGTTGATCTTCACATTAATTGCATAAAATTAATAGGCCATATAATATTGTCATTAATTTCCCCACCACTTTAAAAAGAAGAATCTCTAGCTGGGCGTGGTGGCTCAGGCCTGTAATCCCAGTACTCGGGGGGCAGAGGCAGGAGGATTGCTGAGTTCGAGGCTTGCCTAGGCTGCATCAAGTGAGCTGAGGGCCAGCCTTAACTACAAAGTGAGACCCTGTCTCAAAAAAAAAAAGAAGAATCTCTATAGTGATGCAGGACCTGCAATGCAATCCTAATGAACACTGCTGTACCGCAGATATTAATAATACCTAAACTCTGATGAATGATTTCATTGGACAGGTTAAATTATAACATGCATTTTACAAGCAACACTTTATTTATACCCTCATGAATGAGGCACAGTTATTATCCTCATTTTACCCATAAGGAAATTAAGGCAATCATTTTCCTGAATAGCCAAACTGCTATTCAGGATTATGCCCCAATAACCAAGCTAAATCATGCAAAATCTTACTAAAGTCAAATCAAATGCTGGTAATAAATTGTTTGAAATGCCATGAAATATTGATATAAAAGTATATGTTCATGGTTTTTTTTTTTTTTGCTTTTTGGAGACAGGGTCTTGCTTTGTAGTTCAGGCTGGTCCTGAGCTCACTATGGTGCCCAGGCAAGCCGCCGCGAACTCAGCAATCCTCCCGTCTCTGCCTCCCGAGTGCTGGGATTACAGGCGTGAGCCACCACGCCCAGCATTATATGTGGTAACCAGGGATCAAACTCAGGTCCTTATGCTTGCAAGGCAGGCGCCGGAACCACTGAGCTAACCCTCCGGCCCGTTCATATTTATTTTAATTTTCTAAACTAAAAACAAATTTTAACAAAAATATTAGTGGAAAAAAGTACCAGTTACCAAACAAATTACATGTACATTGCAGATGTCTAAATATAAAAGTAATATATAAATAGATCCCAGGCCTAGAGAAGAATCTAATGCTCTGGGATGGTTTCAACTTTGATAAAAATAGATATCCTATGCATAGCACAATTATAATTTATTTGCTGAATTTTACAAAAGTTAAAAATTCTTCAGTATATATGTCAACTGAATACTAAAAGTCTTTCCGTGCCCCCCCACCTTTTTTTCCTGTGGTACCAGAGAACCAATTCATGTCCTTGAGGTTGCCAGGAAGCTACAATATCACTAAGATATATCCCCAGCCCTCCATGCCCTTTTAAAAAATAAAAATTGGCATGAATTAAAATTAAAATTCATGGAACCCTCCTCTCATGATTAGTTCCATACTTGTATTTAAGTTCAACATGTCTGCCTTTTAGGTCTTCAAATAGACTGCTAAAATCTTTGCTTTTCAAGTGACCTGTAATAACATGAGTCATAAATTTGTACTGTAATAGAAGCATCATAATCTTTGTACTGTAACAAAAGCATCATAATCTTTAAATGAAAGACCTTTTGCTAATCCTAATTTTGATATATTCTCTCATTTATTTTATAGTGTTTATCTACAAGACTATTTTGAGTTTCTATAGGCAATACAAAATTGTTCAGTGTCTCCAGATAATACAGATCTCTACATTTCCAAAACCATAATTTTCAGAAAAAATCCATATTTTATCAAGTTAAAACTATATAGTTGGATGGATAAAATAAAATTTATTTCAAAAATCTATATGGGGAACCTAATTTCTCTGTTATGAAATTGCATTGGCTGCCAATTTTCCATTTTCATGCATTGTCCCCAGCTATTTGTGTAGCATTGAGTGCTGGGGATGCTGGCACACACTTGTAATCCCGGAATTATGAAGTCTGATGCAGAGTTGCCCTGTATTTGAGGTCAGCATGGGCACAGTGAGTTAAAAGCCAGCCTGAACTTCATACATAGCAAGTCCATGTTACATAAAAATGCAGTACAAACAACTAGCACTAGTTATCAGTTTTTACAATAAGAATGAATCATGAGGCAAAAACTTAGAATTTGGAAAATTCTTGCTATAAACAAACATTTTGAGTATTTTTGAAAATCTCAATTTAATTAAATTTTGTAGTCACACTCAAATGTTCTGAGGGAGGCCAGTTTAATGGCTATATGATTATCTCTCTGGTTTCAGGCGTTGATCTGTAGTCATCTTTCCTTCAAATGGAATTCACAGGAATTATATAGTAAATGAAACTGTGTAGAAGTACTTTGAATTTTATTTTACACATGAATGATACTGAATTAAACCAAGTACCAATAAACTATCTTAGAGGTGGCAAAGAATGGACAGTAACAGTGCTGGATAACAAGCAGTATATTTAAACAATTTTTAAAGAATCCAGTACCACAGAAAGAGAAAAGTCATTCCAGGAAACAGAGGCAGAAGGATCATAAGTTCAAGCCAAGCCATGGTAACTTAGTGACATAATGAAGCTCTTTTGACTGTGGGATAATGAGACAGTATATAAACTCTGGCAGCCCCAAGAAGATTTGCTATTCACTTCAGGCTGTTTTCTGTGGACATCCAGTAGGTATTCAAGGGAAAAAATGAGGAGCACAGTAAATAGCAGGACAAAGTCTTTCTAGTGATACAGACCTAGAGGAAAAGAATAGTGGCCACTCTACAGGTAAACCATAAAAGCACACCACTCTCCCCAGACCATACTCTTATGAAGACCAAAACCTTTAAGGCTCTGAGAAAGGGACAGAAATCCTGGCTATCTCACACACAGGTAATGATTTACTGGTGAGGAAAAAACATAAGTAAAAAATCCTCTGCCCCAGATGGAAGGTCAGGAATAGTCTGAGCCCAACCCCAAGACACTATATTAATGCCAAATGAGGTGTGCTACCTCATTGTAAAGGGCAGAAACTCTCCTGTGCTATAAAATCAAACAACTCACATTCCTCATTTATCAAGATCTCCTATCTTTATCACTAACATACAAGAGTCATAAGAGCAGGCAATTTTGTTAATGGATATTTACCCACCAAAATAATAACTCAGTCCCTCTCAAAACCTGTACACAAATTATATAACAGCTTTATTCATAACTATTAAAAATTAACCTAAATGGAAACAACATAAATGTCCAAAGGAGCAACAAACTGAGTTACAACTATTCTGTAGAATACTATTCAACAGTAAAAAAAATTTAACTCCTTTGTCATATAACCACAAAGAGAAATTTTAAGTATATTATGTTAAGATAAAGATATACACAAAGATTATATAAGAACATGGGTTATGGTCTAAATTGTTTGCCCCCAAAAAATGTCTTATGCACACAGAGGTGTATATGAGCTTTAGGAAAGTGATTGGATCCGAGAAGAGGTGTACTCATCAGAGGACTAGTCCAATAATGAGCGCATAACTGAATATGCTTTTAAGAACTGGGGCCTAGTTAGATGTGGATCACAGAGGAGATGACATAGAAGGATGTATTCTTGTCACTGGCTCCTGCCATCTCTCTCTGCTTCCTGCATACTAGGTACTGAGAAGCTTTCTTCTTCCTTTCCTTTTCATCATACCATTTCTGCCTTGAAAGCAGCTAACCATGGACTTAAACCTCAAAACCAGGTGCTAAATAAACATCTCCTGCTTTAAACTGAGGGTGTTATCTATTTTGCTGAAGTGATAGGAAAGTTGACTAAGAAATAATTGTCACTAACTGTGCGGTCGTTGCTGTGACTACTGCCTGACCGGGGCTGAAAAACCTTTGGAGCTGGTTCGTTTGAAGAGTTTGGAAATGTTTAGAGATGCCATCTACAAAAGAATGATGTGGACAGAACCCAATGTATGATTCTGGTCAGACCTCAGAACACCAGAATGGAGTTGGTAATAAAGACAGTAAGACCAGACTGAAGAAGTTTCAGTTGGAAACAAATACAGTGTTCACTGAATTAAGAACCACCTGACATAACAACAACTTGGCTTATGACCAAAATTTTAGTTTTAATTTACAACCAAAGTCTTGAGTTATGATTTAAATGCCAGTCACTTGTACTTCTAGATATTCTCAGATAGAGATTTAACGCTTAAGGAGTTCTGGAGAGGCTGGAGATTTAGTTAAGTGGTTCCAGTGCCTGCTTAGCAAGTGAAAGGTCTCTGGTTCAATCCCTGGTAACCACATACCACATTGCTTGGCATGGTGACTCATGCCCACCAGCAATCAGTACCACATACCACAATGCCAGGCATGGTGGCTCATGCCTGTAATCCCAACACTCAGAAGGAAGAGGCAGGAGGACTGCTGAGTTCCAGGCTTGCCTGGGCTACATAATGAGCTCAGGGCCAGCCTGAACCACAAAGCCAGAAGGAACATTCCAATATCCTTTCCTATATGGGGTTAATTGAGAAATCCTAAGCCAGTGTCTCTGTAGTGACACTGAGATCTGTCTGTATACAGGAGAGAGACTTTGAAGGCAATTGTCCAACTTGAGTTACAACCAGCCCTCAGCAACAAATTGAGTACGGAAGTGAAGGGTCCACTATGTTCCCCTGGCAGTTGGACTGGGTACAAAGTATATTTTATTCTGGCAGAAAATGTATCTATATTTTGCCAATATTCTGAGACTTTGCAGAAGACTGAGATTAGATTTAGAGAACTAATTAATCTGATAAGAAATTTCAAGGAAGTGTAGACTGTTTCATGGCACTGCCAGTTGCTGTTTGCGAGACCTACAGTGAGAATCAGGAGCACATGCATAAAGAATCAAAAGATGTGAAAAGCTTGAACTTTTACCAAAAAAGGAAGGAACTGAAAAGTTGAGGCAATGGAAAGAATGGGGGCTAAAAAGATTAGCATTATAAAGAAGCCATAACTTCACATCAGAAAAAAGGAAAGATAGCTTGATGTGTCCTAGGAAATAGCCATATCCTACTCTTACTGGCTCCAGGGTAAAAAAAATATATATATACATATATATATATATATATGTATATGTATATATATATATATATATATATATATATATATATATATATATATATATATATATATATCTTTTAAAGACTGCATGAAGAGAGGCCCAGGATACCCTAATCATTCACAGCACTCTATAGAAGTGTTTTCCAGAGCTGAGTCACCCATCTTTTAACTATGTGAGCACTCAAGACTACTGAAATCATGGTTTGTGGAGGTCCAGCTGTGGGAGGCAAGGTAAGAGAACACAGCCAGAAACCTCATGGAAAGGTCTAGTGCCCCACAAGTCCCATAGCAAAAGGATTAACAACCAACAAACAACAAATTTGGAACCTTGAGGAAAAGGCTGACCCTGGGCGTGACTCTTGCTATTCTGAGCAGTGTCAGCAAAAGGTCAAATACTGCACAAGCAGAAAGGGTCAATGCCCTGAGCTCACTGCACCTTTATTTGGTACCAAGCCTTCACATCCATAATCCTAGTATGCATAAAACAGGGTGGTTCCAAGCCTTCACGTCCAAAATCCTAGCATGCATAAAACAGGGTGGTCATCTACAAGAATCCCTGTAGTTGAAGATCCCACAGGGCAGGGCAGACATCTTTATTGAATCTGAATAACTAAATCTCAGTAAGTAAATCTTAAAGGCAATAATCCCTGGGCAGTAATCCTTGTAGTTTAAAAACTTCTCCTATGTGACCACTGTTCCTAATATGCTAACTTCATTGGATAAAGAAAACATCTAACAGATTAGTAAATCATATCCCTCGGTGTGTCTGGGCAGGTTATGGAGGTATGGGCAAAGATAATATTGTTGCAGATTATGAAACTGTAATTTAATCCTCAGATGAAGGATTGCCTTAATCAAACATTGTTACTAAGATTAGTAGCCTCTCCTTATACCCTTTATTCTGTAAAACTCTTGGTTTTATTTATTTATTTATTTATTTATTTATTTATTTATTTATTTTTGAGACAGGGTCTCGCTTTGTAGTTCAGGCTGGCCCTGAGTTCACTATGTAGCCCAGGCAATCCTCAAAACTCAGCAATCCTCCTGCCTCTGCCTCCCGACTGCTGGGATTACAGGCATGAGCCACCACGCCCAGCACTGTGGTATGTGGTATTGATTGCTGGTGGGTGTGAATCAGCACACCCAGCATAGTATGTGGTTACCGGGATCGAACTCAGGGCCTTGTGCTTGCGAGGCAGGCGCTGGAACCACTGAGCTAAATCTCCAGCCCCTCTTGGTTTTATCTTGAAAAGGTTTGTTTCCCCTGACTGCTTTATTTTGCTAATATTGTTAAGTCACTTTTGCCTTGTAGCCGGCTTTCTGCTTTACTCCCATATGTAACATCTGCCAGTGGTGACCTTCCTGTTCCCTTCTCTCCTCCGTAAATATTCCCACTAGAATTATCACTTTCCCCAACTTCAAAAGTAACCTACTTGTAACCATGATAACGAACTAAGCCCTGACAAACTCCAGCTAGCGCACTCGCAGATGAGAAAGTGAAATGTGTGGTCTCCAACCAATTGTCACACCTCCCTGTTATCTATAAAACTAGCAAGAAAACTGAAGTTTGGTCAGTACTTCTAGGAGAGACTCATTTCTCTCATGGCTGATCCTTTGCTAGGAAATAAGAGTTCTTGTTTATCCCAAGTTCCAAATCTTTCAACTACTTTCAAGTTTCCCTTGCCACCACCATATACATTGCCATGGTTCTCTTGTCTCTGGCACTCTTCCTTGTGCTGTTTTATAGCTGTCATAGGTTAATCACCTTTCTTTGACCAGTCCATTCCACCATGATGTTTTATGGTTGGAGCTAGCCAACCATGAACTAAAACCATGAGCAGAGATGAGCTCCTACTTTAAGTTGCAACTAAGAATGTAGACGCTACCCTCTGCTAGGTAGGTTTGATCCCTATAGCCATGGAGACTAGCCTACTACCAGAATAACATGGAAATGAGGTTCTGGGATTATTATGGCTTAGATAATGAATGTCTCCCAAGTTACTCATGCACTCAGAGGCAGGGCTTAGCGCATTGCTCAACCTCTCAGGACGTCTCTGAAATCAGGGTGGAAGCCTCCATGCTCCCAGACCTTTTATATTCTGCATGCCTGCATAACTGGTACCATGTACATGATGCTGAGGTCTGCTGTCAGTCAGAGCAATAGCTGGTTTTGGTCACTGCAGATAACTTACTTAGACTTACTATGTCTGCGCTGCCCTGCCCTGCCCTGCATGATCAACTACTGGGATTATTGAAGACATCTTCCCTGCCCTGCAGGATTTTAAACTACAAGTCCCATCTTCCTAGGCCAAGCCAATAGGTCAATTCCCCTCTAAACCTCTTGTCCAACCCCTCTGATCTTGGTACTACCTAGCTGTTGATGTAGCAGGAAGCCAACCTACTTCGGCACTGCAACAGTGGCTTATATTCAGTCCACATCAGATGATCTGCCCAGAATATCTGAATGGGTTGACTGGTGAAAGTCTTCTGAAAATTAGTTTGCAATGACTGCAATAAGGTCCTTTCTCTTAAAATATGTTGGAATCAATTTAAGGCAAAAAGAATCATGAAAATAAGTCATAACACCACAAAACCCAACAAGAAGTACATGAGGCTAGTAGCTGACCTCAGAATACATAAACACCCTGAACAAGAATTTAAAATAATTTTTTAAAAGAAGCTCAGAAAACTACACATACAGATAAATGAAATCAGGGAAATTATAAATAAGCAAAATGAGAAATATAAGAGAACTGAAATTACATATTTAAAACTTTTCTGGAGCTGAAAATGAAATAAATGAAATGAAAAACTGCAGTGACTCACATCAGCAACAAAGTTGATCAAGCAGAAGAAAAAACTGCATGAACTCAAACAAAGAAAAGAATGATAAATTTGAGTCATTTATGCTCAAATGGATATACCTTGAGGACATACTCATAAGTGAAATAAGTAAGACACAAATGTGTAAATACCATATCTTTTCTCTAATATGAAAAACTGAAGATAAAAATAAATGTCAAAATGTATGATAGGTAATATGAATACGAAGAAAATGTGCAAAAGGAAAAGGGAGAGGGTGGGTAGGGGAAAGTAAAAAAGGGAAAGAAAAAAATCTGATAGTTAAATAAAAACAAAGCTTATGTATATAGGGGTGGGGAATGCTGAAAAGGCAGGGGAAGGAAGAAAATCAGAATCAAGATGTGTCATGTACAGGTACAAATTCTCAATGTTGAATGTGACTATAATGTATGTATAAAAGGTACCAATAGTAAATTTAAAATAATAATAATAATTATCAAAGAAAGAAGAATGAAAATGGAGGAAGAAATTTCTGAAACTTAGGCAGCATCAAAAAAGTAAATTCTAAGCCCCAGGAGTTCATTAAGAAGAAAAAGATAAAGGAGAATTAAACGTATTTAAAGAATAAATAGTAAAAAAAAAATTTCCAAATTTAGAGAAAAATACAAATATAGATGAAGTTCAGAGAGGTCAAAAGTCTCTAATCACTTGCAACCTAATATTATATCAAAATATAATGTAATGAGGGGAAGGAATAAATATGATTCTGAAAAAAAATAAAAGCATGTATATAAGGGGTGGGGAGGTGTGGGTGGGTAGGGATATGGGTAAAAATGAGAATTAACTTGTGTCGTATATTGGTACAAATTCCCCGATGTTATGTGTGATTGTGAGATGTATATAAATTGTACCAATTAAGAATTTAAAAAATATATAATCAAAGTGTCAGAAATCAAGGACAGGCAACATTTTGAGAATAAAACACCATAAATAATAAAAGACTAACAACAGATGTCTCAGTAGTGACCTTATAGGTTCAGAGAAAGCAGGACGATACATTCAAGTGATGCAAGAGGGGGAAAAAAAGTCAACCAAGAATATTATTTCTGCCAGATCTGTCTTTTAGAAATGAAGAAGAGGGCTAGAGATGTAGCTCAGTGGTGCCATCGCCTGCCTGGTAAGTGCAGAGTTGTGAGCTCAACCCCCAGTACAGAAAAAAAAAAAAAAAAAAGAAGAAGAGATAATGACTTTTCCTGACAAATGCAAGCTGAGATTTTCACCACTTGTCTTACAAAAAAGTGCTAGAGGGAAACCTTTAAATTGTAAGAGGAAGACCTAACTTAATAACCAAAAAACTTAGAGTATAAAACTCAACAGTGCAAGTAAATGCATAGTCAAATTCAGAATGCTGTACCACTTTAACAGTTATATGAAATCAATTATTTAGTTTGAAAACAATCAAAATATTAGCTACAATAATTTATGATATATGCACAATTAAAAGTTAAGATAGTGATATCAAAAATTCTAAATGTGTGAGATAGTTTTTTATGTAAAGTTAAATTAACATTTAACTAGATTAAATATTAAAAAGAAAGAAAATACAAAGAAGCAAAATTAAATAGGAGAAAGGAGACATTCACAACAGATTTCACAGAAATTTAAATTCTTCCTCAAAAAATGAAAAAATGCTTCTAATCTCATTTTAGGAGACTGGCATTATCATAAGACTAAGGCCCTAAAAAAACACCATGCAAAACATCAATATTACTGATGAACATAGATGCAAAAATAGCAAAACATTAGTAAATTATTCAATAGTATGTTGGAGTCATCAAGTATAATTTATCTAAGACATGATAGTTCATCCTATGCAAATCTAGAAATATGATATATCACCTTAACAGAAAGGACAAAAAGCATATGATCATCTTAGTAGTGCAGAAAAGGGACCTAAGAAAAGTTAGCACCTTTTTAAAACTAAAAATCTTAGGAAATTAGGTGTAGAAATTATGGACACACCTTAATAGAATATATTATATGTATAGCAAAACAACAGCTCTTGATAATTAAATTTTAGACAGAGAAAACTAAAGATTCTGAAGATTCTACCAAAATTGTTGAAACAAAAAAAACAAATAAGGTAAAATTACAGGATCAGATCAGCATGCACACAAATTAGTAGCACTTTATACATTTAGAACAAGTTATACAAGAGATAAATCTACAATAGCTATTTCAACTACTTAAGAATTAACTGGACCAAAGACCAAATGATTTGTACATTGAAAATTAAAAGCCTTGATGAAAACATTCGAAGACTCAAATAAATGAACAATCAATATTCATGGATTGAAAAAATAATAATGGCACAATGTCTCTCCAAAGCAATGTATAGATTGACTGAAACCTTTATCAAAGGTCTAATAACATTTTTCACAGCAATAGAAAATATCTAAAATTTATGTAGAAAGACAAATTTCCAGACAGCCAAAGTAGCCAGGCTAGATGTATCACAATATCCCATTTCAAATATACTACAAAATTATAGTAATCAATGCAGCAAAACACTAGTCTAAAAACAGACACATAGACTAATGGCATACAACACAAAAAAAAACAAGCTAAATTTGCACTTTATAGTCAACTGATTTTTAACAAAAGTGCCAAAGAACACATGAGGAAAAGATAGGCTCATAAATTAATAGTTAGGATGACTGGATATCCACATAGACGGTAATGAAACTAGACCTTTAACTCATGCCATATATAAAATCAATACAAAATTGATTAAAAGTTTAAAAGTAATACCTCCATATAAAATACTTACAGAAGACACAGGGGAAAACTCCATGACATTATTCTAGGTGGTTTATGATATGAATTCAAAAATAGGAACAAAAGCAAAAATAGACAAATGAAGTCAGATATGGTGACATATGCCTGTATTCTCAGCATTCTAGAAGGCTGAGACAGCATTATCCCAGCGTTGATCCTTGTTTGGACAAGCACCAAGATCCAGTCTCAAAATTTTTTCTAAAAGTGGGGGTTGGGAGAGATGGGGATATAGTTCAATCAGCACGTAGCACAAAAAGCAGACAGAATTACATCAAACTAAAAAGCTCTGCATAGACTAGTACATAATCAATAGAATGAAGGACCAACCTCCAATGGGAGAAAACATTTTAAAAACTATGGATCAGGTAAAGCTGATAAGTTAATATTCAAAATATATGAAAACTCACACAACTCAATAGTGATGACCCTATTTTAAAACAGACAAAGGTCATAATAGATGTCTCTCAAAAGAAAACAAATACATTGCCCACATATTTTTAAAACTGTCAAATATCATTAATCTTCAGGAAAATGCAACTAAAAACCACAATATTTCCTCACACATGTTTCAATGGCTATTACAAAAAAAAAAGAGACAAATACAGCACTCGGGAGGCAGAGACAGGAGGATTACTGAGTTTGAGGCTTGCCTGGGCTACATAGTGAGCTCAGGGCCAGCCTGAACTACAAAGTGAGACCCTGTCTCAAAAAAAAAAAAAAAGAAAAGAAATAGTGGCAATTATGTACACTAAATAAATGTAAATTACCATAGATACTATGAAAAAATATGAAGGTCCTCAAACAATTAAAAACAAAACTATCATATGATTAACTCACTTTTTGATATTCAAAGGGATTGAAATTAGTCTGTTGACAAGGTTAAAACTTAATAAGAGTTATGTAAAAAAAATAAAAGGGATAGATATAGCTTTCTAAAATGAGAAGAGAAAAATGATTTTGTGGGTTCAGAGGAAAATTGATTAATTTATTTTTTACTTATAATATTTTTCACACAAGCCAGACAAGTAGAGTATCACTAAGCTCCCAAAAAAAAAAAAAAAAAAAAAAAAAAAAAAAAAAAAAAAAAAAAAAAAAAAAAAAAAAAAAAAAAAAAAAAAAAAAAAAAAAAAAAAAAAAAATAGCCAATACTGGGGCAGGTTTACTTCAAGCAAACTAGAGCCATTTAGAAGGCACTTATGAACAAGTACACTTTGAATGTAATGAATCTGGTCTTTCTCCATCACGACATACCCAAGTGTGAATGAAAGTCAATGTTATGCTCAAAAATAAGAGCAAAACTAATACTACTGATTTTCCATTTTCAACTTGATTTTCTAAACGTTTTTGTTAAAAAGATACCAGGTAATTTGAGCAGTACATTTTAGTTAAATTGATTCTACTTGTTCAAAAAAATTCACTTATATTCTTTATATATTACAGATAATAGCCCTTTGTCTGATAAACAGCTAATAAAGATTTTTTTCCCCATGTTGTTGGTTGTCTTTTAGCAGTGCCAGTGACTTTTTTTTTGCTGTGCAAAACTTTTCAGTAGGATGAGATCTCATTTGTTGATTCTTTCTGCTAGTACTTGTGCTATAGAGGTTTTATTCATAAAGTCTCTGCCTAAGCCAATGTCTCCAAGAGTTTTGCCTAGCCTGTTTTCCAGCAGGCTTATTGTTTCTGTTTTAATGTTTAAGTCTTGTAGCCGTTGTGAATTTAGTTTTGTGCATGGTGAAAGAGATAGGTGTAGCTTTAGTTTTTGGCAGGTTAAAGCCCAGTTTTTCCAGCACCATTTGTCAAAGAACTTAAACAGATCAGCCTCCCCAAGTTTAAAGATCCAATTCAAAAATGGGCATCTGAAATGAACAGACACTTTTCAGAGGCAGAAGTCAAAGCAGCTAAGAAGCATATGAAGAAATGCTCAACATCACTGGTCATTCGAGAGACACAAATGAAAACAACACTGAAATTTCATCTCACTCCACAAAGAATGGCCGCGATCACAAAATCAACCAACAATAAATGCTGGCGAGGCTGTGGGGAGAAAGGAACCCTTCTACACTGTTGGTGGGATTGCAGATTTGTGCAACCATTGTGGAAATTTGTGTGGAGATTTCTCAGAAAACTAGGACTAGGGGTCCCATTAGACTCTTCTATCCCCCTGGTAGGAATAAACTCAAAAGAATTTTAAAAATCACATTGGAAAGACAGATGTACACCCTTGTTCATAGCAGCTCAGTTCGTGATAGCTCAATCTTGGAAACAACCCAAATGCCCATCAACTGGAGAGTGGATAAAGGTGTGGGTATCGCTTCTCGGCCTTTTGGCTAAGATCAAGTGAAGAAGGTGTGGGTTTTTTATAAAATGGAGTATTATTCTGCCATAAAGAATGACGAGATCGATTCATTTATGTGCAAATGGATACACCTGGAGGACACACTAATAAGTGAAATAAATAGATCACAGATAGGCAAATACCGGATTTTTTCTTTGATATGAGCACCTGTAGATGCAAATGAACTCTAGAAAGTATGACAGTTTTTGTAGAATGGGAAATTTCCAAAGGAAATTTGGTGTGGGAATGCAATGAGGGGAAGGAATAAATATGATTCTGAAAGAAAATAAAAGAGCATGTATATAGGGGATGGGGGAGGTGTGGGTGGGTGGGGATATGGGTAAAAATGAGAATTAACTTGTGTCATATATTGGTACAAATCCCCCAATGTTATGTGTAATTGTGAGATGTATATAAATTGTACCAATAAAGAATTTTTAAAAATTCACTTACAAAACAACTTTGAATCTCATGCTGCTTCTTTTTAACAACATAATTGGGAAGTAGGTGACATTTATTGATTGTAATATTTATTTTAATATTAATATGGTCCTGGCATGTGCTAAAGAAGAAAAAAAAGAAAGAAAAACTATACATCCCCTAATGAAAATGGCTGCATAAAACTAAAAAGATTCAGTAATATTGAGCAACAGCCCATAAGAAATTGGTCATATCAATAGTCAATGCCTAGTTTGCTAGTTAATGAGGTGAGAAGAAACTGAGGAGATAATAATACCACAAACTGATCATAATCAAATCATTATGATTTTAATTATGGAATACATAAAAATATGCCATGAAAACAGAAATAAATGTAAAACCACTGCTTTTGTCTACATGTACTATGATAAATTATTTGCTAAAACTGGCTGCAGCTCAAAAACATGAACTTTCTTCTGCAGAATTTTTTTTCTTCAAACAATATGAAGTTGACTAGATTTAATGAAACCACCTAAAAATATGGTCTGTATTTTGCCACACAAGAAATAAATTATCAAATAATTTGTCAAAATATTTAATTTCCTATACATATACATCAAAGTACATCTCATTAGGGAATCAAACTACTTTCTGATTATATTAGCAAATTAAATCTCCTTATTAAATATATAACTTGATTGCCATTCCCTTATCTTTTCAAAAGATAAATTAACTATTTTCATTCTACAATGTTGACATCGATGTCTATTTGTTTACATGAAACTAACAGATTTTACCTAGTTAACACATTTTTATTATAACCCTAACCTCAGAATAATTGTTTTTTTTTCTCTTTAGACTTTTCTTTCCATAATATTTTATTGAAAACTCAACTAAATAAAGACAAAACATTCTACAATGCCCCTGAGATGATAAATGTTGCTATACATTTTTAATTCGAATTTAATTTTTCCTCAATATAAGATAACCTGTTCTTACTGAAAAAAATTTCAAATCCACAAAATTATTCAGGCAAAAAAGAAAAGGATCACAATACTTCCAACATCAAAGCCATCCATTATTAATTTGTATTCATTCATACTCTAAAAATCATAGAACCACTGACTTTTTTTTTTACTATTTTCATTTTAAATTATTAAGAATATATATATGTGCTGGGCCAGAGATTTAGCTCAGTGGTTCTGGCGCCTGCCTCGCAAGCACAAGGCCCTGAGTTCAATCCTATTAACCACATACAATGCTGGGCGTGGTGACTCATGTCCACCAGCAATCAATATCACATACCACAGTGCCAGCCTGAACTACAAAACGAGACACTGTCTCAAAAAAGAAAAAAAAAGGAATATATATTTTGTGTACATCTCTAGCTGCATGGTATTATAGCAAATGAATAAACCATAGATTATAGTTTATTTTACTATTATATTATTAACAGATTTTAAAAATACTTCTAAATTTTCACTGTTGTAAAAGATATTAAACAATAATGAAAAATGGAATAGAATTTTCACCAAAAAAAAATTCATTTTGTTTAAGTGAATTACAGCATTTAAATAAATCTTATCACATGGAAGACAAGTGACAGGTTTTAACTACTATTATAATAAAATGTTTCCTAACTTTTAGAAATCTTAATATCCTAAGGTCAGATTTCTGTTAAATAATAGACAGATTTTTAAATATTTAAAGAAGGTTTTCCAACAGACATCTGTACAGAGCCAAGAAAAGAGGAGATGGTTTTGACAAAAACTGCCTTCAGGCCACTGAAAAATAATGTGTACCAATATTGTAATAACCAATACATCAGAAATATTATCTGTAGGGAAGCGAGTGGGAATCTAAGAATCCATACCCCAGCTGGGTGACCTCTAGAATTAGTTATTTGTAAAGTCAAGTGACACAGAGGCAGCAGGGGGTCTCAAAATCAGACAAGGAAGAGGTACAAATATTTGCACTTGTAAATGAGACTATGGACAGCTGTATTTACTGGCTGAGTGTGATCATGATGTGTATATATAATATACCAATAAAAATTCAAAATAATTAAGTTAAGATTCTATTCTCCTTTGAGGTCTAGAAGCCAGAGATCTTATTTTCTGGCAGTTATATTCTTGAGAGTGGCTCTCCTGCCCTGGAAAGATGTTTCTGATTTGCAAAAGATACTCATTTACATTTGTAAGCCCTTCCTTTAGTAAATGACCAGAGGAAGGTAGTGGCTCATCAAGGAAGTGCCCAGTTTTATAATTATTCTTTTACATTAAACTCTCACCAGAAATCTATGGGAAGTACATATTACCTGACACTAAGGAAAATTGAGTTCCTTTCATATTTTCTAATTTAATAGGTAAAAATGTTACCTTATTTAAACATCTGTCTTTTTAAGTATTTGATACCATCATACATGTTGTTAATCAGGTATTCATCACTTGTAATTTTCAAATAATGAGGAATCAAGATATATTATGTGTAGGTACAAATTCCCTATGATGAATGTGATTACCATCTGTCAAAAGTATATCACTAAAATTATTTTTAAAAATAAAACTAAAATAAATTATCCATCTCTTTTGCTTTTAAACATACTAGTATTAAGATTATTAGTAACTTGGTATAGGTAAAGCTAAATAACTTCTCAGTTTCTCTATCTTTAAATATGTTTCATGACTCTATGGACATTGAGAGCTTTCTATTTTCCTGTAGTCAAATCTAACATTCATTTCAGCTTTGAATTCTTCACACTATATCTAAAAATTAAAATATAATAATTTTTAGTTCTACTAGGTCAAATGAGGTTTGATATTCTATATTTACCATTCAATTTACCTTTCTTGATAAAATATAATGTAGTTTATGCTGATAAACAGAAATATAAATTGAATCTGTTGGAAGCTAAACAATTGCCTGAATAAAACATTTTATTTAAACCATCCTTCTTTTCATTGATCTGTAATGGCTCCTTACAGAATATGAACACTTTCCATAAAATAACTTTTAATTTTATAAAGCATCAAAATTTATAAAAATATTTCTATTGTACATTATCTACTTTTAGGAGAGGAGCTGCAATTACAGACCTCTGCCACACGAGTACACAGATTATCTTCCCTATTTCATGGGTTTAAGTGCCTTCCAAGACAGTGAAGGCGGATGAACACAGGAAAACAGAGAATAACTGTAAGTGTTTCTCACATCTTAATCCATGGTCAGTTCTTCATCTTGCTTTGCCTAAAACAAACCTACATTAATGGAATGGAATATGACAAAATATAGTGATATTTACCAACATGTACCAATAATATGCCAGGCATTTTTATCCTCTAAAAATGAGGTAGACATTCTTTTTCTAATTTCTCAATGATGGGAACACATTCAAAATTAGCTAAACTCCTCACTGCCAAGTCCAAAGTAGAACTTGCAAGTAGCCCACTCTTGATTGAAAATCATGTTTGTCGAAAAAATATTCTCAGTTAACAACAACAACAACAACAACAAAAAGGCACATAGGCACACAAGCATACACCTTTAAGAGAGATTGTTCCATTTTCTGTAGTACTTCATTCATTTGTTTCTCGACAGAATTATATTAATCTTTATTCAGTAGCATACACTGAATTGAGAGTTTTTTATTTATTTTTTAATTGAATTCTTTATTGGTATAATTTGTATACATCTCACAATCACATAACACTGGGGAATTTGTACCACTATATGACACAAGTTAATTCTCATTTTTACCCATATCCCTACCCACCCACACCTCCCCACCCCCTTTATACATACTCTTATTTTCTTTCTGAATCATGTTTATTCCTTCCCCTCATTACATTCCCACACCAAATTTCCTATGGAAACTTCCCATTCTATAAAAACTGTCATACTTCCTAGAGCTCATTTGCATCTACAGGTGTTCATATCAAAGAGAAGATTTGGCATTTGCCTGTGATCTATTTATTTCACTTATTAGTATATCCTCCAGGTGTCTCTATTTGCACATAAATAAATCGATATTGCCATTTTTTAATGGCAGAACAATACTTCATTTTATATGGGAAAGTTTTTATTTTTATTTTTATTTATTTATTTATTTATTTTTTATTTTTTTTTTTTTTGCTTTTTTGGAGACAGGGTCTCGCTTTGTAGTTCAGGCTGGCCCTGAGCTCACCATGGTGCCCAGGCAAGCTGCCGCGAACTCAGCAATCCTCCCATCTCTGCCTCCCGAGCGCTGGGATTACAGGCGTGAGCCACCACGCCCAGCTTTATATGTGGTAACCGGGGATCGAACTCAGGTCCTTGCGCTTGCAAGGCAGGCACCGGAACCACTGAGCTAACCCTCCGGCCCGAGAGTTTTTATTTTTAACCTTTAAGGTTAAGTGAGCATTTGATGTGGGAAGAAGAAAGAGGGAAGAATTTCATAGCTGGGATAAAGAAACCTCCAACAGAGGATGTGGTTTGTCCCACAGATAGTTGTTACTGCAACAGTATCACAACACATTCCCAGCATCAGGAGGACTACTTTAAGACCAGATAATTCTAGATATAACCCAAAGGGCACAAGTGTAATGTAAAATGCACTACTAACAACATTTATTCCCTTCTTCTAATGCCATCAATGCCTGTTGCTTATGGCCTTCAGAAAGCAAAATTTTCCTAATTGGGTCAGTTTCCAACATGAAGTAAATGAACAAGTGCTAAATTTGATTGAGTTCCTAGATTTCTTTTTGTTTTTCATTTTGAGACAGGGTCTCACAATGTTGTCTGGGTTGAATTCAAATTCTCAATCTTCTTGCCTCAGCCTCCTAAGTAGATGGGATGACAGGCACAAGCCAATGTAGCCGGCTAGATTTTATTTTCTGTGCCATGAAGCATAGGAATTGAGGTCCATGAATTTATATAAATCACAGTAAATCAGTGTAAAAAATATAATAGAATCACACAGAACTGAGCAATGCTCAGCCTAAGTTAAAACAGGAGATGACTGTGAGGAAGAAAGGTATAGCTGGGTTGTAGATACACTACAACAAATGACAACAGGAAGGTGGAAAATTAAGCTTGTCTTTGAGTCTACAGATCCTTCTTCTCTTCTTCATCCCTGGGTACCAGTCTTCCTCCTGGCCTTGTTCTAGACAGGGATGGACAAAGAGCTTCTCTGCTGACTATAAAGATGTGGTGTTATCTGCCATTTTAAATAGGATCTCCATATTCCTTGCAGACATTTCTGACTTATGTACTCCTACTGATTTCTTACTCATCTTATGCTTCCTTTTTCTTTGGCAGCATCTTTTCCTCTATTTCATTCCAAAATGGAAGTGTCATTTACATTTGGTAGTGATAGCACCCTTGGATTGTAAGTGTGTGTGTGTTTGTATGTGTGTGTATGCATATGCATGCGATATATAAAACACTAGATTTACAGATCTTTATCATGGTCTATATAATGCATATCCAGATTTGTACAGGACATGGATATATTTCTCTATCCAAAATTTAAGTTTGCGAGAAGTATAACATATGTCTTTTTCTGTAACTCTTTTTCTGTAACTCAGCATAATTTTTATTTTGAATCCTTACTCTGCTATAGTGGTAGAAAGGCAGTTTGTCCCCACACTTTTTCATTTCTCTAAGATTCTGCCGAAGTTCTACAGATTTGTACAGTGCCAAGAAGTTGTAATGAAGCTCCTAAAAATCTTCCACTTTCCCACCTGAGATCTTTACTAAATTCACTATCTAAAATCTGTCCTGGAGTATGCACTGAGTAGACCAGATAAACAAGGTTTCCTTCCCTATCACTTCCAGATGTAATTAGCATTCTCTTCTGGTTCTGAGAATTCTGCTACCTCCTCATGTCTTCAGATACAGAAATAGCAAAAGCTCTGTGAAGGCCAGCACCAAGTTCTTAGAAGCTACATAGTATCTGTACATCTGTAATCAACCCCTTTGAACAGAATCATTCTTCAAATGTCTGCTATGACAATGACAGCTCTTTCCTGCTGTGACTGGGACTGATTCAGTATTGGTTGTCCACCATCCACACAGAGTCAAAGATGTCTTCTTTCTGTCTACTACCACGGTTATGAGATCACAAGCTTTATAACATTGTTTATATCAATACATTTTGCTTTGCAAATCTTTTAATTTCCTTTTGTCCTATTTCCAAATCATACTAGAACATAGAAATGTCTATAGGGTTGTCACTTCCCATCAGGCTCAACTTTTTGTGAACTCTCCTCTCTGTACTGAAGAGCTACAAAAAGGCCAGGCATGGTGGCTCACGCCTATAATCCCAGCACTCGGGAGGCAGAGGCAGGAGGATTGCTGAGTTCGAGGCTTGCCTGGGCTACATAGTGAGCTCAGGGCCAACCTGAACTACAAAGCGAGACCCTGTTTCAAAAAACAAAACAAACAAAAAAAAAAGAGTTACAAAAAGTAGGAGGCTCTTCTCTCTAGATTACTCATGTCCACACATTTCCCCACTCTGCTCTGTCTACCTTACACAATTGAGACTGGGCAATAGGTTTGATTAGAAAGAAATGAAGTATATAAAATATTGCAAGAGGAAAAAAATGTCATAGCACATATGTCACAGACCATAGACTATTTGAACATCACTACCTTGTAAAAATATTCGTGAAAGTGAACATCTGCATAGATGTTAGAATAATTAAATTTGTCTATACCGAGTATGGTTTTATACATTCCTACTGCCAAATGCCAACTTCATTTATATAGAAAATTATAGCTGTCAAAGCACTTTAAATATTAAAACCATATGACTCCTCACAGAATATATTTCATTTTATTGACCAGGAAACTGAGATTGAAAGAGATTAAAAGGTCTGCCAAATGATTCAGTTTAACAGTAAACTATTACAAATACAATCCCACTACTCAAACTAAGGTTATGTCTCACCCTATATCACCTTTCTCATGAGATGACTCCAAATACTCTACTCCTGTATGATACTCTTTTCATATAAGAATATTCATGAGAACATATGTGTAGACTTCTTCAAAGTCAAGCAATGCATCTGTGGGTTTAGGCCACCAGGCTGTGGTTGCCTGCAAGCTGTTTCTAGACTCCCTGCTTCCCTCTTCCTCTTCACTCCATCTGCTGCCTTTCCTTTCAATTTCCTAAGTCACAAGTTCATTCAGAGGACTACACAAGGAGGGAAACAGGCAGGAAGAAAGCTAGAGCACTGAGTAAACTATGCTGAATACTACGCAGTACATAAATTATGATGGCAAACAGGGACATGCCAAAGGCAGCCACTGTATTTACATTGACCTACATGGTCAGGATAATTTCTCAGAATACCAGGCGGGTTTTCTGTTGTTCTTCTTCTTCTACCATTTGTGTAGGGTTTCTAGTGGGATATAGATACAGAAGTAGCTCAAACAGTTGATTAGTTACATGTGATATCCCATTATTACTGACTGGTCTACAGCAAGTTCAAACTCAGGGTAAAAAACATTAATTTGGGGTGAGGTCAGCTAGATAAAGACACATATTTGGAGTGCGTATTAGTTCAGGATAGGGTTTTTCAAGGAGAAGGAGACAAAATGGACAGGTACTTGGAGTGGGCATTAGTTCAGAGCAAGGTCAAGCAAGGTGGAATTTGTTTTGGTTTTAAAAAAATAAAATTGCTCACAGCCATCTGCTCCTGAACTGGTATCCCACCTGTTTGTCAGTCATTTTATATTTCTGTCTTGGCAGCAGCATGTAGTTCTGGCACTGGTAGATTGAGAGAAAGAGTTGCTACCCTTTTGCTGGTCCTCACCAGAATCAAGCCTCTCTGAAGCACCTGATGGCCTGAGACTAGGGATGTTTCAGAAATGTACATGTTACATTCCAGAATGGGTTCAAGCCCTAAGCAGACAGGTAGTGTCAAAGGTAAGTAACTAGTTATGTCTTTGGCAGCATAACATGTTAGAAAAGCAGATATGTTCCTGAGAGTATTATAAGCTTATATGGGGAGTGATGTTCCTGGCAATGCTAGCAATATTCATTCATTACAGACTACAGAAATGTGGAGTTATTAGTTCCATTTTCAGATTAACCCATACCATACTTTTCCCTTTTCAAAGGTAGAAGACATTCCTGGAAACACTGAATTTTCAAAATGTGGCCTGGCTGAAAAAATGAGAGGGCAGTGAAAGCAACACAAATCACCAATTTAATTCTGAATCTCAGAATAGGAACTTGAGACTGTCTAGTGCAACTAGGTAATGGACTAGGTGGAAATGAAGATGCTTGGGTTATGATTTCAGATTACTGGTTTCCCTTTCATGGTTGGGGTATACCCAAAGTTTATTCAGGCTCTAACATCTGACACTAAACTTACGTGTTCTATGGAAATAAATTGTACCAAAAGATTTAGGTGCCATTGGACACTCAATAACACGTTTCAATCCTTTAAAAAAGTTTTTAAAAATAACAAACCCAACTGTAAAAATATTATCTTGAAGTCAATTTCAATGAAATCATGGGGAAAGTTTGACTTATTAATATTTAAATGTAACTATAGCAAATGTTACATTGATTTTCATCTAATCAAAACTGAAGGCTGCCTACTATATGCTGCTTATTGTGTCTGTTTCGGGAGTTTACAGTCTTCCTAGCAGGGTAATGGTGATAATCTGATGTGCATAATGCCATAGGTAATGTCAGAACACAGGTGAATTCAGAGTGGCCACAGCCTAAAATAAAGTTCAAAAAAGCCAGTAGGGCTGGGCATGGTGGCTCACGCCTGTAATCCCAGCACTTGGGAGGCAGAGACAGGAGGATTGCTGAGTTCAAGGCTTGCCTGGACTACATAGTGAGCTTAGAGCCAGCCTGAACTACAAAGCGAGACCCTGTCTCAAAAAAAAAAAAAAAAAAAGCCAGCAGGTCCAGCTCATGAAAGAAGAATGAACAGGAATTCATCCAGACAAAAAGAATGACTGCACGCAGTCAAGGAATCATAAGAAAAAAGGAACGAACCCTGTTGAAAAAGCTGGGTATTTTGATAACTATATCACAAAACATTCATATACTACTTACTTATAAATGAGCCCAAACATAAAATGCAAAGTTCCTTTGTTGTTACTCTAGTGAGTTCTTCAGATTCTTTTTTGAATCCTATATGTCAGTGCCTAGTACTTTTATGTCCTGTGGTAGTAGTAGGAAATTGGATCCAAAACTCTGTTGGATCTGAAAAATCCATAGATGCTCAGGTTCTAATATTAAATTGAATATTTGTATTTAATCTATATGCACCCTCTTGCATGCTTTATACCATGTTATATAAATTATAATAATTAATAAAATTTACATGTTACATAAGTAGTTTATGTGGCATTAAGATAACATGACCAGGAAAATTTCTGTTTACATTTGGTATAAATGCAATGTTTTTCAAATATTTTCCCTCCTTGGTTAGTTGAACTTGAAAATACAGAACCTAAAGATACAGAGTACATATCTTGATTTGCTATAGATCCAAACATACTGAAACCAGAGAAAAACACTTCGAGATGCAAAGGAGCTTATAAATCAGCTGGTCCTATATGCTTACTCAGACAGATAAATTGCTGCTAGATGACACAACAACAGAACCAAATTTTTATTGTAACTGTCTGGGTTCTCCTTTCACAATTTTTATATTTTTTTGTGTTAAAGATCTCTAGACTTTCTGCCAGACTTTCTATAGAAACTCTAAGGAAGGAAGTCACTTATTGTCACTCAAGGTTACCAGTCAATCGCTTCAGAAACACCTGAGACCTATATATGTCCTACCATCAATTATGATCATGTACTTGTTCTGCATTCTGAAATTTCTCTTTTGCAACTGCCTGACCTTGGGACCCATAAATGGGGAAAGTGAATGAGAAATGTGATAATTTCCTCAGAGCTAGTTGAAGAATCAGATAGAGCAAGTTAGAGTGAATTCTGCTTCACTGTTCATTCAACAACATTTCGTGAGCACTTAATACACATCAGGTATACTCCTAACCAATGAGAAACACCACGAAAAAGGGAACACCTGTGGTAAGGCAGTATAATGGGCCATATGGTGCTTATCAGACAACAAATGAGGAAATGCATATAATATCAAGCAATGGTAACCATATCACGAGGCTTAAAATTCAAGAAACAAGAATGTTCTTTAAATTTTGAAGGGAAAAAATACAGTAAGAAGAAACTGTATGAATCACTTCCAGAAAAGGTACATGAGTGTACTGAAGACTTTAATGTTCATCTTGCTCTTTGATGTCATCATTCTTAGAAAGAGAGTGGGAAGAAGTAGGTGGCACTCATAAATTTCTTCTGAAGTGTCAAGAACCACTCTCTTATCTTTTATCTCTCTTGACTAACCAGAGAGTATACCAGGTCTTAGCACTTTCTCCTCAAATCATGAGGTACCTCTGTATTTTCATTGCAGTTGACAATGGTTCTATTAACATTCCTTGAGAAGTTCCCAGTTTATTTTGAATATCTCGGTAAAAATAGAGACCTTCCCTCCCTAAAACATCTCTGAGGGCTGTGCAGACAATGTTGTACTACTAACTTTCAGGCAATTCATAAAAGATCATTGTAATTATCTTCTTGGATTCCCCTTCAGAATCACTCATGTTTCTGTGACTAGTGGGGAGAAAGCTCTAATTGATTTAGGTGATGATAATGTTCATGTTTAAATATTATGTATGTTCATGCGCAGTTGTGAGAAGCAATGCAATCGTTTCCCAATTATTAAAAAACTAAATACAATACCAAACTTTCTCATTTTGAAAGGAGAGAAAGGGAGGGTGGGAAGGGGAAGGGAAGAGAAAGGGAGAGAGAGAAAATTTAGTTGCTCTTAAAATTCTCAGATTACACTGAAAAATGAAATCCTTAAAATAGTGTTGCTGAATCCCTGTGACATGTTAGAATCTGGTAGACAGCTTTTAAAAAGACTGGTGCTCAGGCTTACATAAAAAAAAAAATCAGGTGGGGATTTAGCTCAAGTGGTACCACACCAACCTTGGATGCACAAGGACCCAAGTTCAATCCCTGGTACCACCAAAAATAATAATAATAATAATAAATCAAAACCTCTCAGCATGAATGAGGTTCAGGAATTGGTATTTAAAATATCTCCACATGACCCCACTGAAAAGCCAGGTTACAATACTATTTCAGAAGTACTGATTGATCCACATGCTTTATGAACTTGGCTTTGCTTAATGAAGAAAAAAGAAAAATATTTACAACTAAATCCAACTTGTCACAATTATTAATTCAACTGATTTGAACTCACACCAGTAATTCTAACTGCTATAAACAGTTCCAACATCCCATAGGCTATAGAAAGACAGGAAAATCCATCAGTGAATGTACATGTGCCTTTTTTCTAGGAAACAACACAAAATAACCATAAACCCTTATGAGGAAAGATTCTTCCTACTCTGTCCTGGAATTCCAGTACCTAATACACAGCTTGCTGTGTTTTAAGGCTTAAGTACTGTTACCTGACTTAACCACACCATCCTGTTCTTCCTTCGTCTATCAAATACTGGGGGAAAATATCCTGTTTATTTATCTGTACATGTCTGCAGTATATAGTGATTACATTCACTGTGGGGATTTCATTCACTGGCACATGTCCACAGCACATCTTAATTCTTTTAAATCCTCTGCTCCTTATTCCCCTTTCTCCATCACTTTATGCCCTTCAGTAGCTCATTTAATGGGGTATTACCCTCTTGAGACACAAATTAGTGAATTTGTAAATTCATTAAAATATTGATTGAAGACCTACCATGTACACTATAGTTGGTGCTGGAGATGATAATGATGATGATAAATTAATCATTTCAAAACCATTTCTGGCCTCTTCTCTTTTTTTTTATTTTTATTTTTATTTACTTTTTTTTTTTTTTTTTTTTTTTTTTTTTTTTTTTTTTTTTTTTTTTTTTTTTTTTTTTTTTTTTTTTTTTTTTTTTTTTTTTTTTTTTTTTTTTTTTTTTTTTTTTTTTTTTTTTTTTTTTTTTTTTTTTGCTTTTGAGACAGGGTCTCGCTTTGTAGTTCAGGCTGGCCCTGAGCTCACTATGGTGCCCACGCAAGCCACCGCGAACTCAGCAATCCTCCTGTCCCTGCCTCCCAAGTGCTGGGATTACAGGCGTGAGCCACCACGTCCGGCATTGTGGTATTCGGTGTTGATTGTTGGTGGGCGTGGAGAGCATTTTATGTGGTTACTGGGGATCGAACTCAGGACCTTGTGCTTGCGAGGCAGGCGCCGGAACCACTGAGCTAACCCTCCGGCCCTCTGGCCTTTTCTCTTAATCATTTATTATAACTTAGCCCAAAAAGATTGAGAGACACTCAAGACTACAGAGGTCATGTGTGACAGAACGATCACCAAGATAACCTTTCTTCTTGTTCCCAATCTGCTGCTTTCTGGGAAAGAGCAAAGTGGGTTCCTTTATTATGTCCAAATTTAAAGAATGAAGTGAATCCTAAAAGCAGGTGATTTTTAAAGATCTATTTATTAGTGCTTTCTATTTTTTATCAGTTTTGTGTACGCACCTATGAGTCTAGAAATAGAGTTCATGCTTTGGTTAAAATTAGCTTTATGGGGCTGGAGGGTTAGCTCAGTGGTTCCAGCGCCTGCCTGGCAAGCGCAAGGTCTGAGTTCGATCCCCGGTGACCACATACAATGTTGGGCGTGGAGACTCACGCCCACCAGCAATCAATACCGCATACCACAGTGCCGGGCGTGGTGGCTCACGCCTGTAATCCCAGCACTCGGGAGGTAGAGACAGGAGGATTGCTGAGTTCCAGGCTTGCTTGGTCTACATAGTGAGCTCAGAGCCAGCCTGAACTACAAAGCGAGACCCTGTCTCAAAAAAAAAAAAAAAAAAAAAAAAAAAATTAGCTTTATGTTCACAGAAAATAATATCAAGTTCAGTGTAGTGAATATTATTTCTGATACTCTAAGAAAATAAATGAGACAAAGCAAAGAGCAAGATAGAGTGACATAGAAGACTTAAGGAGACTGGAGCAACAACGCAAATGTTAAAAATAAGTCTCTAATAGCAAAATAATATGTACTTTTCTAAAAAAGTCAATTGACATAAAGATTTTAGTGATATTGTATAAAATTTAGTACAGAAGAGTCCGTGGTAATTCCAAGTAATTAGCTGTATATGGCAGCACACGCCTGTAACTGCATTACTTGGGAAACTGAGGCAGGAGGATCACTGAATTCAGAGCCTCTTTGGACTACGCAGTGAGTTTGAGGCCAGCCTCAGCTACACAGTAAGACCCTATCTTCAAAATACAGAAATATTACAGGTAATAATCGCCAATTGTAGCCTTATCTCTCACCATCCTTCTATCATTTTCCATTTTGTTAATACGCAGATCCTCTAATGGCTCCTCAGGAATGCCAAGACTGACCCTTACAAGCATTTCTAAACTGTCTTGGTCATAGGAGGCACTTCCCTTCCCTCATTTAATCTCTCCTCAGTAGTCCCTCCCAGGGAGGCCAACTCTTAACTACTTGATTAAAACTGAGTTCCTGTTATGAGGACTCAAGCATTGCTGAAAGAGTAAAAACTATTTGTTCCTTTATGATGGTGTATAGCAAATAATAAATACTTAGTAATTTAATAAAGACAAAGGCTACAAAAAAAAAAAACTGAGTTCCTGCACCTCATAATTCCCTATCTTCATAAGTGCTCGGTGACTTATCAGTGTGTATCTCTTACAGAATGTGCACTATTTTTTTCTGTTTTCATATTTGAGACAGGGTCTTGCTTTGTAGTTCAGGCTGGCCCTGAGCTAACTAGGTAGCAGAGACAAGCCTTGAACTCAGCAATCCTCCTGCCTCTGCCTCCCAAGTACTGGGATTACAGGTGTGAGCCACCATACCCAGCCAGAATGTGTACTATTTCCTTCTTTCGATAGTAATGTCTTTCACTAGACTACAAGCTCCATAGTGAGTAGAATTTGGACTCTTTTATTTCACTCATGTTTTTCTGCTATTTAGAACAAAAAAAAAAATCTCAGTGCTTTCAAAATTTGTAGAGAGGCTGAGGCAGGAAGGTCACTGTGTATTCAAGACTAGCCTGCAGATCTTGCAAGGGGGCGGAAGAGGGGAGGGGGAGGGGGAGAGGATTACTGTGAGTAATCCCCACAGGCCAACCTGGACTACACAAGACATTCTTAACCAAAGAAATGAAAGCAAGAAATATTGAAGGAAAGAATAAAAGAAAGGAGGAAGAAAAGGCAAATTCACAACCAGGAATCACATCAGCAAAAATAATACAAAGCTATGCTCTGTGCATCACAACTGCTTGGACCAGAAATGGGTAACTTACTGAGCCGAACAGCCCTTTCTCCAAAGAATTTCAGGTTCTAGATACATCTACCCAGAATTCTTAGATGGAAGAGATCTACCTGAAATCTGTGTGTGTGTGTGTGTGTGTGTGTGTGTGTGTAGGTGTGGTACTGGAGACTGAACTCATGACACTGAGCTACATCTCACGTCCTTATTACATTTTTTTTTTGCTTTTTTTTTGAGACAGGGTCTCGCTTTGTAGTTCAGGCTGGCCCTGAGCTCACTATGGTGCCCAGGCAAGCCGCCACAAACTCAGCAATCCTCCTGTCCCTGCCTCCCGAGTGCTGGGATTACAGGCGTGAGCCACCACGTCCGGCACTGTGGTATGCAGTGTTGATTGTTGGTGGGCATGTCTCCATGCCCAGCATTATATGTGGTTACCGGGGATTGAACTCAGGACCTTGTGCTTGCGAGGCAGGCGCCAGAACCACTGAGCCAACCCTCTGGCCCCTTACATTTATTTTTTAGTTGAATTATTTATTGGTACATTTTATATCCAGCTCACAATCACACTCAACATTGGGGAATTTGTACCAGTACATGACACAAGTTCATTCTCATTTTTACCCATATCCCTACCCACCCATAACCTCCCACCCCTTATATACATGCTATTTTTCTTTCCAAATCATATTTATTCTTTTCCCTCATATGTTCCCCACATTTCCTTTGAATATTTCCTATTTTACAAAACATATCATATATTCTAGAACTCATTTATATCTACAGGTTTTCATACCAAAGAAAAGATATGGTATTTATATATTTGTGATCTATTTATTTCACTTATTAGTGTGTTCTCAATGTGTATCCATTTGCACATAAATGAAACTTGTCATTCTTTATGACAGAGTAATACTGCACTTTATTAAAACACACACACACACCACACACACACACACACACACACACACACACCTTCTTTATCCAGTCTCCAGTTGATGAGCATCTGGGTTGTTTCCAAGACTGGGCTATCACAAACTATGCTGCTATGATCAGGGTGTACCTATTTCTTTACAATATGCATCTTTTAATTCCTTTGGATATATTCCTAGTAGGGAAATAACTGGGTCAAGTAGGACCTCTATTCCTAGATTTCTGAGGAATCTCCACACTGATCTCCACAGTGGTTGTACAAGTCTGCAATCCCAGCAACACTTGGAGAAGGTTTCCTTTCTCCCTGCTGCCTCACCAACATTTATTGCTGGTTGATTTTTCAACAGCAGCCATTGTTTGTGGACTGAGATGAAATCTCAGAGTTGTTTTCATCTGCATCTCTCGAATGACCAGTGATGTTGAGCATTTCTTCGTATGCTTCATGTTTGCTTTGACTTCTGTCTGTTCATTTCAAATGCCCATTTTTGAATATGGTCTTTAAAGTTGGGAGGACTGATATGTTTAAGTTCTTTATATATTCTAGATAGTAGCCCTTTGTCTAAGAAACAGCTAGTAAAGATTTTTTTTTCCCGTGTTGTTGGTTGTATTTTAGCAGTACCAGTTGTTTCTTTTACTGTGCAGAAGTTTTTTTTTAATAGGATGATATTCTATTTTTTGATTCTTACTGCTAGTTCTTGTGCTATGGAGGTTTTTGTTCATAAAGTCTCTGCCTAAGCCAATGTCTCCAGGTTTTAGCTAACCTTTTTTGTAGCAGGTATATATATACATATATATATATATATATATATATATGTATATATATTTTTTTTTAATGTTTAAGTCTCAAATCCATTGTGATTTTAGTTTAGTACATGGTGAAAGAGATAGGTCTAGGTTTAATTTTTGGTAGGTTAAAGCCCAGTTTTTCCAGCACAATTTGACAAAATCCAACACCCATTCAAGATCAAAATCCTACACAGAATCGGAATAGATGGACTTTATCTCAATCTAATACAAGCTATTTACATGAAACCAACAGCCAGCATCATACTAAATGGGCAAACGCTGAAACCTTTTACACTAAGATCTCAGGAACAAGACAAAGGTGCACACTGTCACTACTCATGTTCAATATAGTGCTGGAAACATTAGCCACAGCAATTAGGCAAGACAAAGAAATAAAAGGAATAAAGATAGATAAGGAAGAAGTTAAACTGTCATTATTTGCTGATCATATGATTCTCTATATAGAAGACCCTAAAAACTCAACCAAAAGACTGCTAGACTTAATTACCAAATTTAGTAGTGTAGCTGGATACAAGGTAAATGTTGAAAAATCAACAGCCTTTGTCTACACAAACAAAAGACTCACTGAAAGAGAAATTGGGGAATCAATCCCTTTCACAATAGCACCCCAAAAAATGAAATGTCTAGGAATCAGTCTAACAAAGGAGGTGAAAGACCTCTACTCTGAAAACTACAGGACTCTGAAAAACGAGATAGAAAAGGATCAAAAAATGGAAAGACATCCCTTGTTCTTGGGTAGGAAGATCTAACGTCATCAAAATGGCTATACTCCCACAACTGATATACAGATTCAATGTGATTCCAATTGAAATCCCAACACTATACTTCACAGAGCTAGAGAAAATAATCCCAAAACTCATCTGGAACCACAAGAGGCCTAGAATAACAAAAACTCTAAGCAACCATAACATGGCAGAGGATATTACAATCCCCAACTTAAAACTTTACTATAATGCCACTGTGATAAAAAACTGCATGGTACTCACAAAGTAACAGACCTGAGGACCAGTGAAATAGATTAGAGGATCCAGAATCAACTCCATATACACTAAGCCACCTTAGCTTTGACAAAGGAGCCAAATATCCTCAATGGAGGAAAGACAGCCTCCTTCTTATGTTTTTGAGACAGGATCTCAAGGTTGCCCAGCTGGGGTCAAACTTGAGATCCTCCTCCTTCAGTGTTCAAGAATGGTGGAATTAGAGGCACGAGCCACCACATAGCTCCTAAGAGCTCTTAGAAGCTATTTTCTTATATTTAGTCTAAGAAACAAAGAAGTGATTCTCCAGCAGGGGAGAAGGATGACATGAACATGCCATAGAGGCAAATACACTGATTGAAGGAGGATGACCTGGGTTACTGTGGAGCACTAGCCATTATAGTTTCCTCCGGTTTCCAAATCCAACCTGGGCCTATCTTCAAATTCTATGATGGACCAAACCAACCTTCTTCTAAGGCTTAAACTGGTTATATTTAGTTTCTGCTAGTACAACAAAAATACTAATACAACCATTTGATAAGAAGCAACATGTATCTAAGCCTAGGATAGACTTAGGGTTGTTAAATTTGAAAGTGTATCTGGGTGGGGACAGGGGAAAGCAAATAAGGGAAAGAAAAAAATCTGATGATAAAAAAGGATACAAAGCTTATGTAGATAGCCCTGGTGAGGGCATTGTAGGGAGAGTAGAAGAATGCAAAAAATAAGAATCATATACAGGTACAAATTCTCAATGAGGACTGTGATCATAATTTATTTCTAAAATGTACCAATAAACTCATTAATTTATTTTAAAAACAGTAATCTTTTACTCCCATCTCATATAGTTAAATTATACCTTTCTTTGTATATAAAGACGATCTTTGATTTTGCCTTGATGAACTCATATCAATGAGTCAAAGATGAGTCTAATGCACGTAATCAATCAAACATTATATTTTAGCAACACACACTACACTATATGAGCAGCTTATTATTATTTTTTTTTTTTGCAGTACCAGGGATCAAACTCAGATCCTTGTGCGTCCAAAATTGGCGCGGTACCACGTGAGCTAAATCCCCAGCTGATGAACAGCTTATTCTTGTGTTCACATATTTGACAAGAAGTTGCTGTTCACTGTCCTGTCCAGCACTGGAAGATAACATTGTTCTGCATACTACTACTAGAGAAGAGACCAAAATTCAATATATATAGCTTCTGCTAAATGTATATCACTTTTGCTCTATAATAAAAGAATCATAAATTAAACCTCTCTAAACTGAAGATTTTCTATATGTTACACTCCTTCAATTTTGATAATGCAATTTGGCTTCTTTTGTGTCCAATCCAAAATATGCCTTCTATCTCATGCCCAAATTCCTTCGATGTTATTGTACTTGAATAAAATACCATCTTCCATGCATTCTTCACAATCATTCACCCGAAAACAAAAAGGAAGAGAAAAATGTATCCCATGTATCTTTTTTGATTCTTTTTATTCATTTTAATGTTTGCATAATAATTTTTATAACATTATTTTCTGTTTTAGATACGCAGCTGCTTAGGAAGAGCATCTCTGCTCTTATTCAGTAACTATTTCAAGATATACATATATGGCCAGGCATGGTGGTGCATGCTTATACTTAGGAGGCTGAGGCAAGAGGATTGCTGAGAGTTTGAGGCCAGCTTGGGCTACATGAGTTCAAGGCCAGCCTGAATTACATAGTGAGACTCTGTCTCGATACAAAATAAAAGCCAAGAAATACTTATATAATATAAATTGATACATTAAATTTAACTTTTTAAAGATTATATACTTTAATGATATTTATTGGTATACTTGACTGTATTTAATAAAATAATTATTTTAAGTAAAGATATACTACAAATACTTTTAAAAGAAAACATGAGAAATGTCTTCAACACCTACATAAAGGAAAGACTTCTTAAATAAGGTAAAAAAAAAAAAGTCACTAAGAAAGACAAAGGGGATACATGACAGTATTTTTAAATTAGGAACTGCTGGTCATCAGGAAGCATCATGAAGAAATTGAGCATGTGGGTGCTTACCTATAATCCCAGCACGCTGCAAATCAAAAGCAGGAAGACTGTAAACTTGAGTATGGCCAACATAAAATAGTCCCAGAAACCCTGACCTAAAGTAAACCAGTGGTAAGCACAAAAGCCCAGGAACCAATTCTCAGTACCAAGAACTGTTTTTAAAATTCATCATGAAGAAAGCAAAAAGGTAAAGAATAGAAAATATTTGTGATATACTTAGAAGGCTCAAATACAGACATCAAATATCCTTCATAAGCAACTGTTCTTAAAAATGAGCAGATTTGGCCAGCTCCTCACAAAGAAAAGAATATGAAAATAGTCATTAAATTTACAAAAATATGCATATCACTAGTCATCAAAGAAATTATACATATTAAAGCTATAACACAATGTTACTACACACATACTAGAATGGCTAAAATGCAAGACAGAAGAGTGCTGATCTGGGCTGGAGGGTTAGCTCAGTGGTTCTGGCACCTGCCTTGCAAGCTCAAGGTCCTGAGTTGGATCCCTGGTAACCACATACAATACTGGGCTTGGAGACTCATGTCCACCAACAATCAACACCATATACCACAGTGCCAGGTGTGGTGGCTCACGCCTGTAATCCCAGCACTCGGGAGGCAGAGACAGGAGGATTGCTGAGTTCTAAACTTGCCTAGGCTACATAGTGAACTCAGAGCCAGCCTGAATTACAAAGCGAGACCCTGTCTCAAAAAAAAAAAAAAAGTGCTGATGAAGTGATCAAGGAAGTAAAGAATGCACTAGCATGATGAGTGCAAAATGGCACAGCACATTTTGAATAGCTTGATGATATCAGCTAAAGCTGAACACAAACTCTAAGATCTAGTAATTCACATGTTACAGTCATACACGTGTACATCAGAAGGCTTGTGCAGGAACATCCCTAATATCACAACTGACTGTAGCCCAAACCTGGAAATGAGCATTCACCCACCGAAAAATGGTGCATTTGGATAGAGACATTGTATAGCAAGGACAATGAACAGACTATTGCTAAATCCCCAAAATATGGATGAAATGCATAAATGTAATGTTGAATATGTGTGTTTGTTTAAGTAGGTGCAAAACTGTCCTACTGTGGGATGCATTTTATGCAAATAAAGTTGTATGACAGGCAACAGTAATGAGTAGTGTCATAAGTCAGACAATGGATACTTTCTCAAAGGCAGTACTGAGAGTGGGAGAGGGAATCATCTGTGCTGCTAATGTATTACATTTCTTAATCTGGCCACTGATTATACAGGTGTGCTCACTTTCCAAAATTTCAACAGACATTAAACTTATAACTTGTGCACAAATATCCATGATGGCTTTAATTCAATAAATGATTTTCAAAATAAAATTATTTTATACATTATTTGTAGCAAAAACTATTGCCTGAGGCACTATGCCAAAGGGTTGTTTATGTACACTTTACATCTCTTTAGTGGTACAAAACTATAGAAATCAATATTTTTATATAACACTGTTAAGAATTAAGAAGTCAGGGCCGGAGGGTTAGCTCAGTGGTTCCAGCGCCTGCCTTGCAAGCGCAAGGTCCTGAGTTTGATCCCCAGTAACCACATATAATGCTGGGTGTGGAGACACGCTCACCAACAATCAACACCGCATACCACAATGCTGGACGTGGTGGCTCACGCCTGTAATCCCAGCACTCGGGAGGCAGAGACAGGAGGATGGCTGAGTTCGCGGCGGCTTGCCTGGGCACCATAGTGAGCTCAGGGCCAGCCTGAACTACAAAGCGAGACCCTGTCTCAAAAAGCAAAAAAAAAAAAAAAAAAAAGAATTAAGAAGTCAAATCACCTAGTGATTTATTCAGCAGTAGAAATAGGAAAAATAATAACTATTTATCAATTTTGAAATTATGGAGGCCTGAGA
>PVIC010015272.1:0-23760 GCA_004025085.1 Thryonomys swinderianus
CACACACACATACACACTCACATCCATACACATCTTCCACATGGCACACTCACCAGCCATGTGGCAGGAAATAAGCTGCCAAGGACATACCTTGCCAAACAGGACAAATGAGACAATTTAGAGCCTTCCTCAGAAACCGCCTACAAATATGAGTCTCTGTTTAGCAAATCATATTAGCTCATAAACTTTCTATACATTTTCAGAGACATAATCACACAAGGGAAATAAAACCTTATTGTAGGTATAACACAATTCACATCCAAAAACTTCAATGCTGACTTATCTAATATACAGCCAATGTATATGTAATTCTTCCACACAAATCTATTGGAAATTTTCATCAAATTTCTTTTAAGACCTCAGAAGACCAAACTTAAAAAAAATCATATGCTACATTTCTTACCAGGGACTATTACTTACTAGGCAGAGTAAGACCATTCAATAAACACTGAAAAAGCATATTACAGATATGCAAAAGCTAAAAGCACTTCAAATTAAAATACTAGTCAGCAGAAACTGAAAGCAGAGTGGCCTTCAAGTGTCAAATTGACAGACAATGGAAAAGCTAAGCATCTGTGGTAAAATTAAGGAAATAAGGTATAAGAAGGACACCACACAAAGACAGTTGAATCCAACTACTTTGTTTCCATGATAGTCATCAAATATTTTGGAGAAATGGACCCAAAAAGGGAAAATGTAGCTTGGACTTTCTATGATAAACAAAGCAGGCTAAATTCAGCACATAGTTTACAGAAATAACAAGAAAGAAATCAAAATATGGTAACATAAAGCCAAAAATACATCTTCCAGATCTGTAAAGCTGGGAGATACAGAGTGTCCTTAGGAAATGCATGCCAACCTTCCAAAAACATGCAAATGTTGGGTGAGCCAACTAATGTTCCCAGGCCTCCATGTCCCTCCATGTAAAAAGAGGGCATCTGGACAAAAATATGGTACAGGTCCTCTTGAATTTGTTTATTTTCATGCTAAGGATTAAACCCAGAGCCCCTTCTCTAACCACTGTGCTACACTCACCAATTCTGGAAGATTCCTTTCAGTCTAAGTCTCCAGTTATTCAGTGCTGGAAACATAAAAATGTGGAAAGCAAGTATCCACAATAACTCTGAAAGGGCATGCTGAACAGAAACGAAAAAGAAACTGCTGCAGAACTGGAAAATAAGGGGAAGAAATCAAATCAAACATGCTGCATCTACTGCCCTCTGTAAGAGGAAGAGCATAAGATCAGAACTGCAGACTGGACCCAGGCTCTAGCAGCACCAAGAGAAGGGGGCTACATTTCAAGGAGGAAAGACAGAGCCACTTTATCACCAGGGGCCCTCCAGCATTTCATAGGATGCACTATTACTGCTTCTGGCTCTGCAGAACCCTCCACCTTCTCTCCCAACACAGCCTCCTCCTAGCACATGCCTCATGTTTGAACTGTCTGCCGGACCACCAAACCCCACCTCCGTTACCACCTACCCAAGAGGATCTACTGGAAGAAAAATCAAGTTATACAAGAAAAGAAAAAAATTAGCAATGTATAGGATCCTCAAATCTGAGTGGAACATGAGAGATGTGTGTGGTACAAGGCAAAGAAGATGCGACACCAACAAGAAAAAATGCTGGCACTCCTTAGGCTATTACTGGGGTTTCCATGGGACTCTGAATTTCTCTAACAGCTCTGGCTGGTGCTTGTGTCTCCTAGCACCCCATCTTCACCCAACACCCACCGAGAAACCCTAAACCAGACTACACAAGAGATGAACCCTCTCTGGGGTTCCTCTCTACCCCTGGGAGCCCCAAGTCCTGGTCCCCCCTATGTTCATGTCAGCCCAAACCTCTGTAGGATCGACCCTTCCTCCAGTCGTACTTTGTGATCTACAAATAGCCCCTGCGCTCCTTGACAGCACCAGGACTGTGTCTCACTCTCTCGGGATGCCTCTCTTTGCTGAGTGTAATAGACTATGGAGAGCAACCACGAGCAACTAGTCCTATCTGCACCAAATTCAAATGCTGACAGAGCCTTTCTAAAAACCTGCCTTAACCCAGAAAAACTGCCCTCATGCTCTTTATTCCAGGTGTCATAACAGTAAATAAGTTCACCAATACATGAACATTAAATAACAATAACTACAGTGGATACAAAACCCCCAATATAAGAAATTTATTTAGCTAAGTGGATAATAATGACCTGCATGTGTGAATAAACTATGTAACATTCTGTTTGATGGTTAACATTTGAAAGTACATTTCATAAAATGCTATATTTTGATCTGTAGGAAAGTTATTTATGTTCAGAGACTGCTATGCCATGAGCCTTCTGAATTCAAATCTACAGGAAATACCATCAGTGCCTCTCTCTTGGGGTCAGGACAATCAGCGGTCCCACAGGAAAGCACTTCCAGCACCGTCAGCGGCACTGAGAAGACTGCTGGGGAGCATGAGCTGAGCCTGGAGCTGAGCTGCAGGGCACCAGTTGCTTTATATGGCCCATAGCCCAGGCCTCATAGCCCCACTAACAAGGAGCTCTGGTCAACCCTACTTCATGGGCTCAGTTCAGAAAGTTTGAGAAGACTGGCCAAGGTTGCTGGGCTAGCAAATGATGGATCTGAGACTTGAAAGCCCAATGCATCCATGGCTTCAGAGTTTATCACCAAGCAAGGTTCAAGATGCAAGAACAGACTAGAATCACCCATCAAAACACAGCAAATGGAGGCCAGGGATTTAGCTCAGTGGTTCCAGCACTTGCCTCACAAGCACAAGGCCCTGAGTCCAATCCCAGGTAACCACATAGAATGCTGGGCATGTCGACTCACGCCCACCAGCTGTCAATGCCACATACCACAGTGCCAGGTGTGGTGGCTCACTCCTGTCATGCCAGCACTCGGGAGGCAGAGACAGGAGGATTGCTGAGTTCCAGGCTTGCCTGGACTACATAGTGAGCTCAGGGCCAGCCTCAACTACAAAGCGAGACCCTGTCTCAAAAAAAAAAAAAACAGCAAAGGGAAAATCAGCTTGAAAAACACAAAAGAAAAAGAAAAATACAAATCAAGTTCTCACAACCAGGACAAAAGTACGTAACACAGCAATTCATATGAAAAATGAAAGGGCAAAGAAAAGGAAGAGAAAAGAGGGAAAAGGAGGCAAGAGAAGAGAGAGAGAAACTAGAGCACCAGCACATTATGTGAGAATGTACAGTACATGGCAGCTAAACAGGTAAAAATAATTCAGTGCTATAGCAAAGCAATCACATTATGCACCATCAGGAGAGGGATGACTTTGGCATGACCTTGGCAGGTCTGTTCTTAGAATATGGCATTGAGCATTGAGCGCTTCATTACAAAGGAAAAGCAAACTTCAATGGGGATTGCAATGAAGAATTACAAAACAAGAAAAGATTAAGAAGGAATCGACTCATGTCAGGATATTAAGCCTTTATAGAAAGCAGGAAGGAAGACAGCTCCCAGCGTGTCCCTCCCACTTAACGCCCTAACCTTTTAATCCCTGGGAGCCCTCTGAGCAGGAGTAGGGAGCACAGGTTTTTTTTCTCAGCCAGTTGTCACGATGCTGCTGAAGCACACCAGGCCAGCAAGTTGACAAATGAGGTCTCCACACAAATTCAAATTGGGCCCTGAGTGGGGAATACAGGAGGGACAGTGTGGCCAGGCCACTGCAGAAGCCACCCAGGGCAGGGGCTCCACTCGACTCCAGCAGGCCCTGGTTTTTGTGAAGCTCAAATGCACCTCCAGGTCAAGCCACAGAAGAACACAGAGGCAACATCCCCAGTAGCTAATGATTCAGGCAGGGAGGGCCCCACAAATGTCAACAAAAAGCCTCTGGTAGTCACTGGGATAAACAGAAGCAGAGACCAGATCAATCAGGGCACATCCAGCACCACTAGGCTTCATGGGGCTGCAGCAAAGCTTCACTCTCCCCAGTAAGCTCTGTCCTCCACTGAGAACATCTGCCTGTCGCTGCCCATCTCCTTGCAGATGACCCTGACCTTCTGTCCTTCTCCTGTACCTCTTTTCCTCCCTGCAAGCCCTCTGAGCCCTTTCAGACATACTTTTCTCATAACACTTATTGCAGCACATTATAATTCTTGGTTTACATGTCTGACTCCCCCAACAAACTTCCTGAATCAGTTCTAACATTACTCACACAAGGAAGTATATTTGCATTTGTGGGTACAGTCAATTCTCATTATTCAGGGTAGTTAAATTCTGTAAAATCTCCCAGAATACTGAACCACTGCTCACAGGGGAAATACACAGCGAGGTTCCCATTAGCCAATTGTCATAAAATTTTTGTCAACCTATCAGTACCTCGCTTTGCTTTATGTATGTTTCTAATCATAAAACTTTATTTAATGCAGATTATTTATTCACTATATGAGACTCACAGTCAGCATCACCATAACTCAGGCCTTAATGAGGCTTCACACAAACTTCCTCCCTAAGACACATCAGGGCCTTTTTGAGCTTTTACCAACACTAGATCACTTCAGCCCTACGCCAGGACATTTTATATGGCAAAATCACAAAAGGCACAGATAACCATGGCATAAAGAGAAGGACACTACTTACAGCTGAGACCTGAGACAAGAAGGCAGAGCCAGGCCTTCCGTGACCATCAGAGATTAGCACATGGAGGGGCCTCACATTTCTACATCTATGCACATGCTCCCAAGTAATAAGGAAAGTGAGACAAACGTGGACTTGGGGGTTACAAGCAAATTTTAGCCAGCAATTCACAAACACAGATTCTGCAAATCATCAAGACTGACTGTATTTCCAGCACCAGGAAAGGTACCTGGCACTGGCGATCAACACTGTTTGTTGAATGTGTGAGTGCCCAAGTGAGGAGCGTGTCTGGGTGGAAAAGTGAACAGTGGGTGAGTGTGTGTGTTCATGGAAGAGATCACGTGGGTGAGTGTATAGCCAGTGTCTATGTGGAATGGAAGAGTGAGCATGTGTGTGAGGGAAAGAGGGAGTGAGAGTGTGAACAGAATGATGAGTATGTGAGTGTGTGTGTAAACAGCTAGACAACACTTGTAGTGTGCACTCAAGGACTAAGCAGGGTGCTTTGCAATTCAAAATCAGTCAAAGCACCGCGACTCCACTCAAGGGGTAGCTCAGAGGCTGTGTGACAGGCGACCCTGCACAAGCGGTGCTGCAGGAGAACTGCGATGAAGAGCGACACAGACACCTGCAGGACAAAGAGCTCCTGGATGTGGAAAGCGGTGGGGGCTGAGGACACAGAAAGAGCTGCAGGTGGCACAATGGTGCTCACACTGTCCCTGCCACCTCTCGCTCCTGGTGGTACTCGGCATCCCCAACTGCCACACCAGTGGGACTTCGTCTGTGCGCACCAGGGCGCAAGACTCAGGGAAGCAGGGAGCAGCCCTGCTCATAAACCAGAGAAATGAAACAACCATCACATCGACCCGTTGCTCTTTCCAAATCTGTATCAGTAATGAGTTCACTTCACAGTGTTCATGTGTTCACAGCTGTTGCCATCAAAAGACACTTGCAATTACTATCACGTGGAGCTCGCTAACACTTTTTATCCACTGGAAACATCAGGAATCATGTGTCTCTGTGTCAACTCTGCTGGCTTTCCAGTGCCTACTCACAAAATAGGCATTTATAAGTTAGTGTCTGCCGAAAACAGAAAGAAAGAAACAAGTGATGTGGGATCCCACTGACAGTCCATACAGCCGTTCCACATATAAGTAACCAGCTGCGTGCCAGACTCTGGTTGAAGTACTGGCAGTGCTTTGGGAAGCTTCCGTAACTTGAGACCTTTCAATCCTAAGGTTGCTGAATGAAGTGGACACTCACTAAGCAGCTGAACCAGTGCTTCCCCAAACCTCTCTCCAGCCTTATCTCTACCAGGACTGAGGTATCAGAGCTCTAGGACACAGCAGCACCGAGTGGAGAACAGAGGAAAGTAAAGAGCAGGCACAGAGAGGAGTTCAGAGCACATGGGAAAGCTGCACTGTCTTGTGATGGTTTACATTCAGATCCTCCCCAAACCTTCAAGCACTCATGGTTGGAAGCTTTTGGGAGGTAACTGGAGTTCACAGCTAAAAGTGATGTCAGAAGGTGAAGCCCTGCCTGAGGAAGTGGGTCCCCAAAGTGACCTAGAAGGCTCCGTCACCTTCCCTCTCGCTTTGCACCCTCTCTCTGCTTCCAGTCTAAGGCATGACCACGCCCCTCTGCCACGCCCCCTCTGCCGCACTTCCCTGCTCCAGAGCCAGCCTATGGACCAAAGCCTCTGCAAACTATTAGTCAAAATAAACTGTTCCTCCCTACAGCTATGGGCGTTGGGAATTTTTGTCTCAGCACTGAGAATGTCACAGACATCTGTGGACTCCTGAGAGTGAAGAAAAGCCATTCCTATGGATCCTCTCTAGGAGCCCAAGCCACCCTCCTCAACCCATCAGAAGCAATTCATAATTAAAACTACATCCTTCACAGACTGAGGGTATGTGAATGACAGAGTACCTGGCTAGCCTGTATTAGCCAGAGATTGTCTAGACCCTCAGTTCTAGCCCCAGAAAAAAGAAGAAGGAAAGAAAGGGAGGGAGAAAAGGAAGAAAGAACTAAATCATGTCGACATCTGGGAAGTCTCCAGATCTAGGTTCTGTGAATTTGGTCATACTAACTGAGCATGTCTTAAGTGTGTCTCTGTCGATCACTCGATGTTGCCATCCTGGCCAGCAATGTAAACCTAATTACAATTAAATCCACAAATATATATTAAAAGGAAGATTTTCCACCAATTAAAGGTCAGACATCTAATGCAAAGGAAACAGATGAACCCCTAATACACCACTAAATAAAACAAGACACTAGAAAGAAAAAAAAACCTTCCACAAGTTGTAAGAAATACTGAAATCTATATGTGGTTAATTCTGGCAAGAAAAAATTCATTCACAGAAATGGATGGCCACTGTTAACGGATATATGTATGGAAAAAGATTTCCTTAAAGTTACCTACATTCAAATCCTGATTTGTTACTTGCTATCTATGTGTAACCTTAAGTAAGCCATTAAGCCACTAAAATTCTCTAAAATAAGGCTCAGATGTGGTGGTTGTCCCAGCACTCAGGAGGCTTAGGCAGATTACCCCAAATTCAAAGCCAGTTTAAGCTACAATTCAAGGACAGCCCGAACCACAGAGCAAGATCCTGTCTCAAAAAATAAAATAAAATTTAATCTAATTTTTTTAAAATAAGGACTCTTGGGCCAGAGGGTTAGCTCAGTGGTTCCAGCGCTTGCCTCGGAAGCACAAGGTCCTGAGTTCGATCCCCGGTAACCACATACAATGCTGGGCATGGAGACTCATGCCCACCAACAATCAATACCGCATACCACAGTGCTGGGCGTGGTGGCTCACGCCTGTAATCCCAGCACTCGGGAGGCAGAGACAGGAGGATTAATGAGTTCAAGGCTTGCCTGGGCTACATAGTGAGCTCAGGACCAGCCTGAACCACAAAGCGAGACCCTGTCTCAAAAAAAAAAAGAAAATAAGGATTCTATGAACTGAATTATACACAAGATGCTCCTCCAAGGTGCTGCCTTCTTAGTCATCTAAGAATTATTACTTAGTCCTTTGAATATTGGCCATGCATTGATGAAATACAAGGCAAATCACTATTACTGAAAGTATCTGTGGAAAACCACCCATTCCTGAGCATGCCTGACATTAGATTGGTTACTGCACTAATGAAGCTCTTCACTTCCCTCACACAAACTACACTTCTGGAGACTCTGTACAGACACAACCTGAACACCTTCCATCAAAGCAACATGAACACATTATGGAGTTCAGTGGTACTTCACCATTTGATAAAGTACCCTGGTCCACGAACACCAAGAGCTGTTCCACTTGTGCAAGAATTCCCCAGGACTGCCTCTGCAGACAGCTTCAACCACAACTCCTGTCCCACCCTGCAGGGCCCTCCTTTCTTCCGGGGCTGCACAGCATGGCACCTGCAGATGTCTAAGAGAGGGAAGACATGACCCAGGGAACCACAACTTGTCTCCAAGAACACTTCACTTCACCTTTCCATTTCAGTGGAAAAGTAAAAGAATGGCCTGAAGAATATCCAGATCTTCCAGATGACTGCTTCATAACCACACATCACCACAGTCAGCCCTCCACACCCACAGGTTCCACATCTGTGGACTCCACCAACCACAGACCAACAATATTCAAGTAAATGCATGCATGATGAACACAGATGCAATTTTTCTGGTTGGTATTCTCTAAACAATACAATATAACAACTATTTACACTATATTGGTATTGTAAATCATCTAGGTATGATGTCTACAGTGGCCCACACCTTTAATCCCAGCTTTGGGAGGCTGAGGCAGGAACAAGGATCACAAGTCTGAGACCAGCCAGGGTAACTGAGTGACTTAAAGAGGACCTGTCTCAAAAATTTCAAAAGGGATAGAGATGCAGCTCTGTGTAAAGACCCTGGCTTAAATCCCTAGTACTAGAAAGAAAAGGGTAGAGAAGGGAGAACAAGAAGGAAGAAGGGAGAAAGACAAAGAGAAAGGAAACAGGGAAGGCTATAGGAGTATGTGAGTAGATTCTACACAAATACTGTGCCACTTTACATAAGAAACTTGAACATTCCAAGGATTCTGGAATCCAAAGAGGGTCCTAAACCAATCCTCTTTTCACTCCATGGATATGCAAAGATTGGCGGGATTTAGGTTTGAAATTATGTTCAAGGTTCCTTTCATCATCAGGATAAACAGGTGGAGACCACAAGGGCATCATTTGGTCTCACAGAAAGTCAGATAGGAGGACATTAGGGAGAGGATGGAGTCAGTCACCTCCATCCAGCATCTGTAAAGAGCAGGCATGGGGAGCCTAGACACGGCAGAGCCACAGCCCTTGGGCCCATTACCAGGAAGGAGGCAGCACCCTAGTTACAGGCATGGAACACCCATCCATTACCTTAAACCCATCATGCCAATTTGGATTTTATTTGCCCTATAGTTTCGTCTGACTTTAAGCAAAATGTGTTTTGGATTACAATTTGTCAAAAAGGTGTGAATATAAGGAATTTGTATCATTTTTATGCTTCTATATGTTCAAATAACGTACTGAAAATAAGTCTCCATGAGGCCCTGTGCATATGAGGTACAATCAGCCACTCTAACCATGGGTTCTACATCCATACATTCAACCAAGCATGGATCAAAAAACGATTTTCAAAAATCACATCTGTGCTAAACATGTACAAATAGTTTTCCTGTCATCATTCCCTATCAACAATAATTTACATGGCATTCACACTACACCAAAAATTATACATCATTTAGAGGTGACTTTACCTATAGCAGGATGTGTGCAGAACCTATGCAAATATTGTACCATTTTACAGAAGAGACCTGAGTATCCATATCCATGAGGTTTTCTGGAACCAATCACCCACAGATATAAGGAACAGCCACAGTTAGTTTTTCACTTTTAAAGAGGTGGGCACATTCCACAATTCTGGGAGCAATGGATAGCCAGGGCTTCTCTCATCTACCCCACAAGAAGAAAGACCACACAAGAAACTTCTTTGATCCACACAGCTCTACCCAGTCAGACCACTGCCCCAACTATTATACTTATTAAAGTTCATCTGCATCGGAAACGCAGTTGAAACCCACCATATCTTGGGTATTGATTACACTGATTCAGATAAATTATGGTTCAATGATGACCCTGGAAATATAACCAAACCCCCTACTAAACTCCTGTTTAGCAAACAAACTGTGTAAAGACAATGGCAGCCATGGTTCCAAAGCACTGGAACCAAAACTAAGTCCTCACTCTGTACCTTCAAGTCCAAGGACCTTGACCAAATCACTCAACCTCCCTCCTGTTCGGTGTGGGACGAAAATGAGGTAATAGCTGTGAAAATTGCTGGACATTGTAAGTGGATAACTACAGAGCACACAGTGCTATCTCTGCATAACGCTCAAAGGCAGTGGACTCTGTGTACATGGCTCAGGATTGGTTGACTATTTGGGTCAATGAACATTACCACATGTCAATGACAAAGAAAGTGCACGGGCTGAGCCTCCAGGAAACAGAAAGATTATATTGACAGAGTCCATGACTTCCAAATCTTTCTGTAGAGGGAGAAATCAACAAGAATTACAATTATAGACAAAATAAAAGTAAGTACTCTAAAGAGCAGAGATGCTGGTACCTCCCTGGTTGAGTGCTGCCCTTCGGTGTCACTTTTGCAGATTCTACACTCTACATTCCTACATCATTACAATTTACTGCTGGGGCTACTATTTATTAATAAAAATATCAAATAAGTATCTTTCATTAAATGCAACCATCTTAAAGAACACTCATTTTCTTCTCAGCATTCTTTTCAAATGAGGCATTTATTACAGCCAACTATTCTTGATGTTTTAAGTTATGTTGATAATATTTAGGCAACTTAGATTAAGCCCCTAATGTAACTACCTAAGCCATATCTCAAGCCCTTTTGATAAAAACAAAAATGACAAATGTAAACCAATACTCTAATTATCTGGTTGTGGTTGCATACATGTAATCTATCATCCTCTCTAAATTTTAACCTAGCAGCATATTCTGACCTTTATATTAGATTATATGCCCTAATCTGTCTGCCTTTCTTTCGATGAGATTCCTATTCAGCGTTCAAGATCCCCTTCAAATATTACCACCAAAGTGTCCTATGCAGATCTTTAAATCCTGCTTTGAGCCTCATGATAGGTGAGCATTCCTCTACTTTGGTAAATTTCCCCTTTCACTGAATGATTTACAAGATTTTTCTCCTATCAGAGTTTGAGATTTGTTTCATGATTATACACATCACAATGCTGGATAAGACTAGATACAGCTGGAAAATAAACAAATGAGGAAATAAGGGGAAAAATACATGGATAAATTTACATGAACATAATAACCAAACTCTACCCAAAGTTGCAATTACTTAGCTTCTCCCAATCAAATCATGATATATATCAGCAGTATAGTTTTTCCTATTTCCACATTCTAACAAGATATCAGAATTCCATCTAGTTTCCTAACAGGTATTAATTTACTTCCTTCAATTTTAGGTCTATTCTTGAGGTGAATTTGGAGGCCAAAACAAAAAACTGTACAGATGAACAGTCCAAATTAATCTCCAAAAATACCTTTTAAATGGATTTTTTTCTAAATTTATACACTACTTTACTTCATAAATCCTATTTCCCCAAACCTCCTATTTACCTTCTTTTATAATGAGGACAGTCTTGTCAGAGTTTTCCAACATTTAGGAAAAATCCCCACTTCAGTGCCCTGACCTTCACCAGGGTCACACAGAATTGCTTAAGCCCCAGTTTCTGTATAGCAAGGGAAGGCTCACCACCTGATTCTTTTTTCTCCTCTCAGCCTCGTCCCAGTGAAAAAGAGGATTCGATCGCCCCTCATTCCCACTGCCACCCCAGACATGGTTACTGCACACCCAGCAGGAAACATGAGATTCCAGCCCCAGAGGAGTCTCCCCTCACTCTTTCCCGCCCCATCCATACGCAGAAAGTACAGACCAAAGGGAAATACCTGCTGCCTGGGGAGCACACCTCCACTCTGCACAAGGGAGCAAAAGTTCCTGTGGCATAAACATTGTGTGTGCACAGAGAGCATCATGATATGACAGAGAGAATCAAGAGGGAAACCTGGAAAATCCAGACTATATAATTCCTAAGCTCCATCCAGGACAAATGTTCCATCACACATCTCCACCTCAAGTCCTCCACCTTAGAGATATGGAAAATCAGGGCCCAGGGCCTACTTAGTAGCAGAGGCTTGAAGAGAGCTCAATTCTACCCTTGCTGCAGCACAATCTTTTCTCCAGTCTCCTGCCCCCTCAGGCTGTGCACACCAGGGACAACACAGCTACAGCCAAGTAATCAAGGGAATGGAAAACAGTGAGTCTTCCTGCCACTAGCATCCAGAGTGCACACTCACTGTACGAGAGCAGGTACTGCAGACCTACGCAGCTCACAAAGAGAAAATAAATGCATCGCAACTTCTAATTCATTTCACTCCAGTGAGCATTTGCCAAGTAGCTACCATGTGCAATGACCATCCTACGCAGTAGGCAACATGAAGAGAAAAATGCGCTCCATGCCTTTTGATCCATTGGGGGATACCAAAATATAATTGTCCATGCCACAAATTGTACTACTGACAATGTAATAATGAAAATACAAATAAAGTATTCATTGGACCTGGAGCAAAACACAAGAAATGCTACCTAGAACCAACTAGGGCTAGAGTTCAGGGTATGATGAAGAGTTCGTACAAGAGGTAATATTTTCATCAGATCTATCAAATGAAGAATTGTGCTTTGTCAACCAGAGAAGGACAATGAAAGCCATTCCAGAGAGAGGAACTAACCTGATCACATGATGCTTGGAAAATAGCAAATAATCAGAATGGAATGACATAAGCAATGTAGGTGCAGGTAAAGTGGCTCATGGGAAGCACTGAGTCAATCCTATGTGAGACTATGAGGGCACTGTCCTTCCCAGGTGACTATGTAAAGGGGTTCAGTGGAGGAGTGGCACCCCTGGCCTGGCCACTGAAACTAACTCTGCCAGCAACATGAAGAATGGATTAGAGACAGAAGATACTGAGTATGGGGAATCACAGGAAACCAAACTGTCACAAGTAGAGCAATTTCCAAGTCTGAAGTTACTCTTCATTAGAAAAGGTCTACCGTGGGCCGGAGGGTTAGCTCAGTAGTTCTGGTGCCTGCCTCATAAGCGTAAGGTCCTGAGGTCAATCCCCGATAATCACATACAATGCTGGGCATGGAGACTCACGCCCAACAACAATCAATACCACATACCACAGTGCCAGGCGTGGTGGCTCACGCCTGTAATCCCAGCACTCGGGAGGCAGAGACAGGAGGATTGCTGAGTTTGAAGCTTGCCTAAACTACATAGTGAGCTCCGAGCCAGCCTGAACTACAAAGTGAGACCCTGCCTCAAAAAAAAAGAAAAGAAAAGAAAAGAAAAGGTCTACCTTAAAAAAAAAATTATTAAAAAAAAAAAGCCAGGCATGGTGGCTTACACCTGTAATCACAGTACTTGAGAGGCAGAGGCAGGAGGATTGCTGAGTTTGAAGCTTGCCTGGGCTACATAGTGAGCTCAAGGCCAGCCTGAACTGCAAAGTGAGACTCTGTCTCAAGAAAAAAAGAAAAGAAAAGGTCTACCTTTTCTCAGGTGTACAAAAAGGAAAAGCCATTCTGTCTTTCCTTGGACTCCCTCCTTTGCCCAGCTGGAATTCCATGATCGGAGCTATCAGTTAGTAAAATGGCCACACAGCAGTACAGGTGAAAGCATACTTGAACCACAGTACCTGTCATGTGCTCAAATAGCCCCATTTGAGGCAATCAAGATTCACAGGAAACATAACAAGGCAGTCTGGCTGCCCAGATAACATGCAAACTAGGGCTCTCCAACTCTCTATTTACTGCTGCCACTTCCTACATTATGACTTGTGTTCACTGGGTTTATTCTCAGGTTACCACTCATCCTGCTCCAAAGCACCTTTCTCTGAACTGGGGCACCTAGGAACAGAGGGCAGCTATAGGAGAGGACAGATGACTCAGGGAGCCACTGAAATAACCCAGACAGGGAGATGAGGCTGAGCCAGTCACCAATCCCATAGGCAACTTGGCTGCACACAAAATGAGATGTGTTCTCCTTGTCACCTGAGAAACCACAGGCGTCTGAATCATGCTGATGATTTTAGATGACAGCCTGGTCATCCCTCAGCTGCACAGAATATTCCAGAAAGACACACAAGGTGAAGCTTGGAGCAAGTGACACACAGTATGGCTTCTGTTTGGGTTCACCCATTCATTACATCCTTCAAAAATGTTTTATGAAATAGTACAATATATATGAAATGTATTTTAGTAATTTAAAATAATTTAGTATACATATATTTAGATATATACTCAAAGATATATACTTTTTGGTGGGGAATATGTGATGAGAAAAGTTTGGAGACCACTGTGATAGATCCACAGTCCCTTCCACACACTTCCACAGAACTTCTGTTCCACATACAAAAGAGCACTTTACTGAGTTCAACAGAGAACAACTCAATTAAAGCCACATTCCACATATGAAAGTGAAACAGTGGCACAGAAACAAAGAACATCATTTTATATTATTATTTTTAAAGGTTTCCTTCATGTATATTATATCATATATATATATAAATATATCTTTAATCACACTTTAAAATGTTGACAAAAATCATTCAGGAAATAATTTTGTCTAACCCAAGAACTATGTTTAAAAAGCTAAGATCCATTCTCTACTTAACATATTTTTAGTTTATTCTCTTAAAAGGCACTCAAAAGTATACAAGAACTATAGTTTGAAATTTTATCAAGGTATAAAAAAATCACATCTTATGTCATTCAAAATGGTACATGATATATACAAAGTACATAATCCATACTTCCATGTCCCTGCAATCAATATTTCAGTGAGAATGCAACCTCTCTACAGTATCATATATATATATATATATATATATATATATATATATATATATATATATATAAAACTAGAATATGGATAGGAAAGGAGTACATGTAGAAAAAAATTTGCTTTCATTCCTATCATCCAAGGACTCCAGAGCTTTTTCCAATCTGAGAGTCTTCTAATTTTCTACTTTTTGTAGGCTCTATCAAGTTTCTCACATTTCAGATAGAATATATTAAATTTTCATTTGACTGAAAATAATCACAATAAAAAGTGAAAATTTGATTGCAATCTTAATGTTGAAACTCCAAGTCAGTAGATAGTAACAGACAGTCTATTATCGATACTCACACATTTAGCAAAACTTAAGTCCCTGCTGTGAGCAGTGCACTGTGTTTGGACATTGTGCTGGGAGAAGCAAAGAGATTCCAGGATATAAAGTGAGTTACCTCCCTGCATAGCGAAAGCAGCGATTTTGTTTCATTCACAATTACATCTAGCACCTAGCATAGGGTCTGGAACCTGGCAAGGTAAATCCTTTGTCACTGCTTCCCCCAAAGAACTTCCAACCCAGTAGGCATAGAAAGTGAGACCAGAGGGAAAAAAGTCTCATAATATTTGCAAGTAATTACAATGTTGTTATATTCTTGCTCACATACAACTATCTGACAATAATTTCCATCTCCCCCTGCATAATTAAAATCTCATGTCGTTCAGAGAAAGCATTTATACTCAATGCATGGTCTATTTCTAGTTTTAATTACAATGCTTAGCAAAGCTTAGATCATTTCAATTCATTTCAAAAATAACCCCCATTCAGTACAAGAAGATGAGAATTTTCACACTTGTGAATCTTTATTTTCTTGATGATGAAGATGATTTAGCTTATAAAGCATTTGCTTAGCAACTTAGGTCCAGTGAAGATGCAGAATTGATGACATTAATAAAAATAGAATGGCTTGCCTCAAAAAGTAAAAACTGACATTCACCTCCCTATTTTGTTTCCAGTTTTTTCTAATCTAGAGAAAACGCAGGTCAAACAAAACATAGGACAGGAAAATTGATAGTCTCCAGTACTTACTGATCCATACAGCTCGCCCTTCTCATTCATCCCGAGGTAGAGTCCACTGTCCACACCACGAATGCTGACCAGGCCCACTGCTATACTGATAAATTCCAGAATGCCTGTGGGCCAAACATCAGGAGGCAGAGAAAAGGTTAAGGTACAGACCACATCCTAGAATCTTAGCATCCCATGGGGCTTGGAGAGGGAACTGTCCCAGTCCCCACCAGAGGTAACTTCATACAAGTTAAAGAGGTGTTTCCTCTTTTTAAACCACAGCCCAAAAGAATTGATTTGTGAGCTAAATTCTATCCTGACCCCAAAATGCTTATCAACATGAATAGTGGCTACAGTCCCAGCTACATGGCCAGGTAAAGGAAGAAGATGGCTTGAGCCCATGAGTTTGAGGCTAGCCCAACAATATGGGAAGACCCCTTTTACAAAACACACACACAACTTACCAAAGTGAGTTATATAATAATCAAAACATTTCAAATTTTTTTAAAAACTACCATCCACAGAGACATGCTAAAAACTGACAGGCCAGATCATTCAATATATATATTTTAATAAACTAAGAGCATCAAAATAAGATAGACTTTACTTAGAAAATTGTTTAAACAGAGCTATTTGGGATCTGTGTGGGCTACTTTCACTTTATTAATGTGAGATTAAACATTTGTGTCTGAGCATCCTCATCCTGGACTTCCTCTCAGATGTTAAGAAATAAACATCTATCATTTAAACAAAAAAAGAAATTTGTATATAAGAACAGATCATAAAAAGTTCCTATCATTTAGGGGGTGGGGGTTGTGGGGGTGAGTAGGGGAATGAGAAAAAATGAGAATTAAATTGTGTCATATACTGGTACAAATTCCCAATATTCAGTGTGATCATGATATGTATATACAATGTACCAATGAAGATAAATTTTTTTTAAAAATTCCTGTCCAAGAATGGTCTTGTGTCTTTCAAAAGAAGAGTATGAAGTGCTAACTAAAGCCTTGATTGGATTATATCAAAAAATTATCCAACTCTAGTTGCATAACTTTATTGAGTTATAACTGAAGAACTAAACTAGCCCACACACATCCCAAATACCTCTGCTAAAATAACTTTACAACTACCATCCAACTTATATTAATACAAAAATACTTATTATTTTTATTGATTTTTTGTTGTTGTTGCACTTACCTAAACCTCAAGGATACAGTTAAGTAATTAAGACAGCATTATATTCTGGAGGGGAAAATACCCTGGGCTCCAAAAGAAATGTTCTTCATTTAAAAGAGGCATGGAATGTCATATCCCAAAATCAAAACAACATAATGATCTTTTATTTCGGTCTCTCCTCTTGCTTACCTCACTAAGAATAACAACACCTAAGCTGGGCATAAATCCAGGATTTTATGGCCACACAACAGCAGCTACAATTTCTCTAAATATACTGTTGTTTTCAAATAATTCTCCCCCGATCTATTCAGGGTACTGCTAATATTCCTTGTGCTCAACCATTTTCCCATTTTTGCTATAAATTAAAATACTACACTTGGTGTGGATCTTGTATCAGTGCTTACCAAATATTGAGTTATTTTAAAAAATATCTTCAAATACTGAAAAAATTTTCTTACATTTAAGAGTTTAAGATAAACATAGGGTAACAGTGTTCTATAGTCAGTCTCATGTGACTAATAAAAAAGCACTTTGTGGATTTTTAAACAATTAATTTTGCAACTGTCACAAAATAGACTGTGCTGTAATCAAATAAAGACATAAACTACATAAATCTAATAAAGAAAAGGATTAACTTGGGGGAAACTCTGTTCCAACGTGATGCAAAAAAATAGAACTATTTTTTAAAAAACTATTCCCAACTTTTTATGAGCACAACATATTACAAATTATCTCTTCCGTACAGTTTTCAGAGTATCTATCAGTATATTCAAGTATATTGATTTTAATAGAATATGAAACAGTACCTGGAAAATTATAATTTGACTCTAATAACCTATGACTATAGCATAGAAAAAAATGCATCTACAACAAGCCAATTTATGCTTGTCTTTCTCCACCTTAGAAAACAAATGGAAGGGCAAAAGAGGCAATAGTTCCATAAGATCCATTGCACATGAGATGCACTTCCCTTTTGATTCAATCATTTCATTTCATTTCATTTTAACATTCCTAACTCTTAGGTTTCAAAACAAAGAATGGAAACTGTAGCCTATTATTATGGTGAGGAGTCCAGGATACACAAATCTGTTCTTAGCTCCCCAAAGCACACCACAGTCTAAGTCACATACATCCCAAATTAGCATAAGGAGTTAATTCACCTCCTGTTCTCGTCCTAACATGAAGTTCAGGAGACATTTTGCCCTTTTTGAGGTAGAATAATATATATTCACCAAGTCAGTGAAAGAGGTTTAGTCATAAAACTAAAAGATCCTTGCACCCTGTAAGAGGGAGAGATGATAATCTTTCTGTTTTCCTAAGCAGTAGGCATGTCTGAGAACTACTGAGTATTGCCCAGCAATGCCCATCCAGTCTGACCAACACAATTTCACAAAACCATGTAACAGGCTGGTGTGCACCACATTAAAGATAATAACAACCATAATAATGACCATCATAATAGCTAGACTACTTAAGCATTTAGACTGGGCCACTGAGAGGCCTTCTCTCAATCTTAAGGACAACCCTAGGCATTACAATGTTTTGATCCTTTGAGTGCAAATGGTATTTCTGAAGCTTAAATAACTTGTTCCAGGCAATCAAACTTTAGGCCTATTTCCTTAACTATGATGCATATCTTACATTTGGTTTTACCCTTTTCATGTGTTTGTGATTTCTATGCCATTTGTACATAGTTAAGTTCAGAAATTTTTGGATATACAGTTAAGAATGAAACTGTTAAGATAGCTCTGTTGGTCTTTCCGGGTATTTATGATACACCTAAAATTCACATGCATTCATCTGTTCATTCAACAAATTATTACTGAGCAACTTCTGTAAGCCAAGCACTATGCCACTTATTGAGCGTATAAAGATGGATAAGCCCAGCCTAGGCCCTGCACTCTTGAGCTGCTAAGGAGCTATAGCAGTTCCCCTTATCTGTGTGTGTGTGGGAGGGGTACATTCTTCAGATGCCTTCAGCTACTAAGAGTACCAAACCCTATATATACCACATTTTTCTACATATACATACCCATGACAAAGCTTAACTTACAAATTAGGCACAGCAAGAGACAACAATAAAATAGAACATTTATACTATATTGTAATTAAAGTTACTTAAAGCTTAGGAAATTTCCATCAACTATTCTCAGACCACCAGTGGACACAGGTAACTTAAAGTGCAGATGAGAGGGGGCTACTGTAATGGAAAGAGCAAATAACCAGATAACTGCAGTGGCAGTGTGGTAAGGGCATGAGAACAGACAGGTTTCCAGGGCGTGGCCAGTGTCCAAAGGTGGGTGGTTCCTCCAGTCTGGGAGGGCAAGTCAGAGACAACTTCCCCAAAAATACCTGAGATAAGGCTCTGAGGAGCTATCTGCAGGACCAAGTGATCTGTGACCCCCCCCCCCATGAACACAATTTCATCACTTCAAACCACCCACCGTGTCTGTGCAGCTCCTAGACAACACGGACCTCCAGAGAACAGCCCAGGTTTTTATGAGGTCACCTCGGCGACCGGAGGGCCAGTAGAACACCAGAGCGTGTGAGTCACAGCCCTCTCCCACACCCTGGGAGCGTCTGTACTGTAAGGTCAGGGAGACCTGGCAACCCACTAACAAGATCCCACCCAACCACACCAGCATCCTTATCATTCCTGGTACCATCTTGCTCTTGATGAACTCTATCACTTTGACCGGGGCAGTGAAGCCCTTGCTGAGCCAGAGCAGGCACCCAGCAGAGCTTCTGACCATCCTGTGCTGAGTAACCCTGCAAACAGAAGTAAGCACTGTGCAGACCAAAAGTGCAGGATCTGGGAAAGGGTTGGAAAAGGGTGGGTCCTTAATAATCATGGGGAGACTAAGCAAATGAAGGAATGAAGCAAAGAAGAGAATGATGGAATTTTGCCTAAAATTAAAAATCAAGGCCCTGCACCTGAATATCACAGCAGCCTGTTTTCTCCTCCTAGTGGACACAACCAAGACAGCCTCAGCTTGGAAAAGCCAGAGTAAGAAACAGCAACAGAGCCACACGGAATGCACAAGGCTGGTGACTGGAGTTATTTCCCTATTCTCTCCCACTGTGGCCAACAGCCCCAAAAGAGGATGCATTTATTGGGCTTCAGATGGTTAGATGACACCCTGTATTGTCCTAAATCAACAAGAAATCTGGTTCCTGTCTACACTACTTCAAGAAAATGGCCTCCTTCTCCTGGTCTCCACAGCTGTTAGTGACTGGCACCCGGGCTGATAGGGCTTCCCTCTCTCTCCCAGAGGGATCATTAACCCCCACACTGGCCCAGCCTCCTAGGACCCACCTATGCTGGGCTTTACCTCCAAGGCCATTGTAGGGAAGCAGAAGGGTGGACCAAAGTCACTCCATACGCATGGTCTGAACAACCGTCTCTCAACCCACTGATAGTAGTTCTTGAATAAGTTTGCTGAATTAGTAACTAAATGTATATGAATGTCATCTATCATATCAATACTAAGAAAAAAGCTAACATAGATATCTTAATATTTCAAACACACACATACGTATAAAGACAGATGAGCACATCGTGGAGTTGTCAAGCCAAAGATCCCCCTCTCAGGAGACCTTCAGCTCACCCAGAGGAGACCACCCTGAGCTCCAGGTCACACACCGCTGTACTTGTAGCCAGTAAGTCCTGGTCTGCACCAGTCTGAGCAAACCTGGGTCTGCTTAGGAAATGACCAACCCAATGGAAGGAGAACTCCACCAAATTTTCTAGAATCCCAAGCAAATGGTTCCTTAAAGAAGCAATCCTACCCTTAATCAGACTCTGAAAAGCAAGGGAGACTACCAAGAACAGAATGATTTAAAGTGCAAAATTCTGGAAATGAGATGTCTTAAACCTTCATTTGTTTGTTTGTCTGTTTAAATCACACTATCATGGTTCCCCCCACTGGCACAGCCAGGCCTGACCCCTGCCTCCCTCTCCACAGACAGGCTCAGTTGGAGCGGTCCTCTGGGGTCCTGATAAGATCCAGAGCTGCAGCCTCATTGCAGAGGGTGCCTGTTTGGCCTGACTCAGGCCCAGGTACACTTTTCTATGACTGCGCATACCACCACCCAACTGATCTGTCTGCTCACATTCTTCCCCACCCAGCAAGGCCAGACTGCTTTAAAAGTGAAACACGGAGAGGAGTACACATGCCGCCCCAAGCTTATGGCCCACAGATACACTCCCTTGTTCCTCTTCTGCGGATTCACCCTCACCTCTTGCACCCCACAACGCAGGAAAAAGACAAAGGGCTCCTCAAGACCTCACTTAAGTTGTTTCCACTGGCTGCAGGAGCAGCGCTTCCCCACACCAACCCACACCGCCTGCACTGCGCGCTGGCTGCCTGCCAAGCTCACCAGCAGCTGCAGTCACCTGCGGCTGCACGGGGGCGGGCGGCAGAAATCATCTTTCCAGCACGTTTCCTTCTGCTGTTCCATTTCAGGTAGAAACGCACCTTCTATTTTAATGAAGGTGTAAACGCACCCCAACCCCACCCACGGCTACTCAAGCTGAGGGTGCAGGGAAGATCCCTAGAAAGGAGTCGGAACAAGGGGCGGGAGGCATGGCCCGGGAATACGCGGCCAGAGGCGCACCCAAGCGCCAGGTGCGGCTCGGGTCGCAGTCCTTGCAGCCCCCCGGGCCCTCGAGGCCAACGCTCCCTCTGCCCGCCTCACCGCCGGGTCCTAGCGCCGCTGCCGCAGCCTCCTCTCGGGCAGGGCTGGGCTGGCAGGGGAAGGAGGCTCCCGGCACACGCACTGCGTTGCAGAGGTTGCTAATATTGGACCTGCCGGGAGACCGCGGCATTGGCGTCACCCCGGGGGCCCGCTTCTGGCTGCAACCGGATGAAAGACTTAAATAACCCTCCTGTCGCTTCCCATCCTCCCCACCCCCACTGCGCACAACCACCCACTCAGCTCCAGCCAGCACCGGTGAGTGGCACAGCCTCCGCCAGCTTGCCCTTCCCCCGCGGCATTACCAGGCCGACCAGATAGCTCACAGCTGGGGACTAGAGTGCGGATAGAACTAGGAGAGAGATGTCATTTCCTTAGCGACACCTTCCTCCAACCTCTAGGACAGAGGAGGGGTGAGGAGAGCTGTTTTTGTTCGCGGGTCCCTTTTCAGCAGCTGTACCTGTAGTCCTTGTCCGATGACCCCAGGACGCGCCTCTCCTGCTCTGCCCACCCGCGTGATCCCCATCCCTGCATCTTTGCCCTCCTGGGTGGCAGAGTTACTGAATTTCTGATGACTCGACTGCGTGTACCCTAAAGGTGACTGCATCAAAAAATAAAGAAAAAAAAAAAGCCTTTGGTGGGGCGGAGGTACGCGGAACACCTCTAACTGGAACATCCCGGGATCTCTAGTGCCTGGGCCCAGCCACGCCGCACCCAGGGTTGAGGCCGGAAAATTCGCACAATGCAGCTAGCCAGGCCTCCGCCGCGGCGCCTGCAGCTGTGCGCCCCCGCCGGGCCCGCGCGCACCCAGGCTTCCCGCGCGCAGGGCCGGCGCCGAGGCGGGGGCAGGAAAGCCGGCCAGCCGCCCGAACCCGGAGCCTGCGGAGTGGCTAACAATAGCTCGCCGCCCCCTCCGCCCGCCTCCGCAGCCCTTTGTCCCCTTACCCCTACCCCTTCCCCAGCGGCTCCGGCCTCGCTCGGCCGGGTCCGCGACCCACCTCCCGGATACTGAGGAGCGCACTGACCCTCCAAAGCCTGGCCGTACACTTCGGCCGAGGGGAGGGGCCCGGGGAACGACGGCGGAGCTCTGTGTCCGACCTCCAGCCTGTTCTCTGTCCCCGCCACCTACTCGCCGGCAGCAGCGCGCGCCTCCAGCCGTTCCCACACCGCAAACCACCGCGCTTCCCCCGGGCGGCGGCTGCCGGCCCTGCCCCACCACACTAGCACACAAAGACAACGCAGAGGGTCTGAGCTCGGGCAAAAGAAAGATCAGAATCCCTGAACGCGGCTAAAAGCGTGTGCGCCCCTGCTCGCCCTCCTCCCCCACCCCCGACACAGGGATCCCCTTAGCACTGAAGGGCGCACCAAAACCCGCTGCTAGCGACCGAAAGCGAGTGTGTTTAGGACCGCGCGGAGCAAGCCTGGCCCCGCCGAGCGCGCCGCGGGGCTGCTGACCCGCACCTGCTGGCCGCGAGCGCGGGGGCCCGGAGCCGCTGCGGGGCGCACCCAGCCCGCGTCCCCACCGCCTGGACGCTAGAGTCCGGCGGGTGGCTGCGTGGCCCGACTCCCTCGCCTCCTCGCCTGGCCGCCCACTGCCTGTTGTTCTGGTATTGAATGCTAAGCAGGCGGTAACCTTAAAGCGGCCAGATCGAAAAGCACTTCTAGCAAAGTTTAGTCTTCGCAATAACCAGGGCTGCCTCACTTCTGGGGCGGTGGGAGGGCGCTTATCTTTCAGAATAATAATCACACGGCAAAGACCTACAACTTTTTTTTAAGCATTAAGAGAAGACTGGTAGAGAAATTTACTAGGTTCAGCTCTGGGCTTAGGATCCGGAGTAAGCAAAAGGAGAAAAGCCTGGGCCTCGCGTGTCGGGAATCACCTCACCCCAGACCTGAGCTCGCCTCACCTTCTGGCAGCATCTACAGCTCCGCGAAACTAAGCGTGGAACTAGACTGTGCTCAACATCTGGCATTAAAGCATGAGAAAGAAAAATCACTGCAGGACTTTGTGTTTTACGACCTAGTTTAAGTATTGTCAGGTGGGTTCACTCAGAAGTTAACTCCTTCCAACAGTCTGGTTGCCTGAACTGGCTTTTTTAAAGTAAGGGGGAAAATATCCGAGACTGTCTCCACCCCAATCAAGACTGTGTTAGTTGACTTCGTGCTGAAGGGCTGCGGGTGCCCCAGCAGGCACGTGCGTGCAGGCATCAGAGTGGGCAGAGTCACCATCCTCCAGGCTACAGCCCTCGGTGCTGAGTCACAAATACCCTCCG